>AWWV01010422.1:0-34058 GCA_001974805.1 Corchorus capsularis | reverse complement strand
TGATTATATGATGTCTANAGATCTGATTTTTTCGAGATTTAAATGGCTCATATAGATGGAGATATCTTCGGGTCAAACATGCAAAAAACAGTAGCTTGACCATGTTTTTCGATCTGCTCAAACTGAATATTGATGCATTATTTTTATACCATTAGAATCCTTGTATAATAAGCTTTCTATCGGTATATTATTTGCCTAAAACGAATTTCTATGTTGGGAGAATTTCATGTTTTAAGTTTCAGGGACTTAATTGAAAGGACTTATTTGAAAAGAAATTAAATCTGGAGGTTTAAATTGGTTTAAGAGTGCGCAGAAACCCATCCCACACTCCAAAGTGGCGCGTGGGGCCCACCTCCAGAACAAATCGGTACGCCGAGAGCACTAACAGAATTGTACAGACACCAGGAAAAACTTTAATGTTTTGACCGAGCGCCGTTTCTGCTCACAAGACGGCGTGTGGCTTGCACGCGCCTCTCCAGGAGAGTAAAAAAAACAGTTTTTAAATGGATAAAACGCAACCCCACTCGCGCCTGGCGGCGCGTGGGGGCGCGTGTGTAGTCCCTGGTGGCGCGTTTTCGACACCGCCGCCACCAGTGGACTTGCAGAGGTGTTTCCTAATTTTTTATGATTTTTTAAAAAAAATTTGGAGTTAAAATGAATTTGTTTTTAATTTTAAAATAAAAAATAATTTTATGGAAACTTAAGGCGGCGTGTGGCGGCTCGTTGATGGTGCTCTCGGGCGGACGGAGTTGCTCAGACACTTCTGGGAATGTGCCCTAAGCAGTGGGGGTGGGGGTGCGCTTTCTGATTCTCCAGAAGTATTGGTTTGAATTTTCTCCTAATAAAATGCCTTTAAAATTCATAATAATTTTTGGATTATTGCTTTATTACTAATATTTCAGAATATTTATGAAACATGATTGAATTTTATATGGCAATTATATGATATTGATTATGGCAATGATGTGCTTACGTGTTCAAGCATGTTTGTATGATTAAAGTTGCATTAAATATTGCCATGTTTATTTTTATGAATAATGTAGCATGCAATATTTTTGGATGAAAAGATGCAATTGATATGCCATGATTGATTGGGAGGTTTTAGTTGAGGAAATCTGGGATTTCGCTCCTAAAACTAAAATTTTGCGAATGATTATGTTAAATAATGTTGATAATTGCTAATATGTGAGTGATGATTATGAGCATAGCGATTTTTCGTTCTTGTTATTAGTGTATTGTTTGCATTATTTGACATGAATTATGCTGCAAAATATATATACATCTTGTGGTGCATTAAATTAATATCCATTGTGCTTATCCTAATGTAGTTGAGATGGCTGCTAAGAATGTTGTTGCTGATCTGAACAAAGGAGAGAAGTTGGATGGCAACAATTATGACATTTGGCGCCGTAAGATCCAATACCTCCTGGATGAGCAAGAGGTCTTGGAGACTCTTGATCAGGTCATGGTTGAGCCTGAAGAAGGAAACACTGCTCAACACCGTCACGATCTTGCTGCCTACCAAGAATGGCGCAAGAAAGATCGTTGTGCGCGCTTTACTATGTTAAGCAGCATGCATAATGATCTTATTGGTGAGTTTGAGCAATATCAAACTACCCATGAGATGTGGCAAGCCCTGAGGAACAAGTATGGGGTGACAACCTTGTCTAAGCTGCGCGAATTGAACCTGAAGTTCAATACCTATAAGAAAAAGCCGAATCACTCGATGAAACAACATCTGAGGACGATGTCGACTTTGATACGCGAGCTTAGTGCATCTGTGGTTTCCTTGACTAATGAACAGCAGGTTCAGGCTGTGATTTCCTCCCTTCTGGACTCTTGGGAGCACATGAAGGCAAATATGACACATGATGATAGTGTCAGGACCTTTGAGGACATTGCACGCCATCTGGAGTTGGAGGATGAGCGCCTGAAGGCTGCCAAACCTGCCACTGATGGTGTTGCTAATGTTGCTGAGTCAAACTCGCGCAAGGCATCTGGGCCTAAGCGCAAGTGGACTGGAAAGTTTGTTGGAAAACGTGATGCTGATGAACCTGCACCTAAAAGAGCAAGAACTACCAAGCGCCATAGGGGCAAGCGTGGTGGTAAGAAGGATCAAGCTAAGATGGCTTGTTATAACTGTGGAAAACAAGACCACTTCGCTCGTGATTGCACTGAGCCGAAGAAAAAGGTATTTTCCAAATCAATGTCTTGTTCTGATTGCTTTGTGACTTATGATAATTATGTTGCTCATCCTTTTCCAATGTGGATTGTGGATTCAGGAGCAACCGACCACTTAGCTCCGACGAGAGTTGGATTTGTCGAGTTCCGTCGGATTCCTGCTGGGAGTAGGAGCATGAAAATGGGGAATGATTCTAGCGTGAATGTGTTTGGAATTGGCACTTACAAGTTGGAAATGCGTGGTGGGCGCACCTTGCTTCTCCATGATGTTCTATACGCTCCGGAAATTCGACGAAACTTGTTTTCAGTTATAACTATGTTAGGCTTAGGCTTTAGGTTTGCCTTTGAGGGTAATAAAGTTGATATTTTCCTTGGAACAACATATTATGGTTGTGGCTTTGTTCAAAATGGTTTAATGGTTTTGGACCTTGATTATTCTAGCTATAATAAAGTCGATGATTCGATTTCTTTGGTTGTTACGCATGATGATGTTTGCAATGACTCTGTGGAATGGCATGCTAGATTAGGCCATATAGGTCAAGACAGAATGAATAGACTAGCTAGAGAAGGCTTATTGGGCCCACTCGCTAAAGTGTCTTTACCTACATGTGAACATTGTCTTGCTGGAAAAGCAACTAGAAAACCATTTGGAAAAGCCAAACAAGCATCTATACCATTGCAATTAATCCATTCTGATGTTTGTGGCCCAATGAATGTGAGGGCAAGGCATGGAGCAAATTATTTCATCACATTTATAGATGACTTTACACGATTTGGTCACGTCTATTTGATCTCCCATAAGTCTGAAGCATTGAACTGCTTTAGACGTTATGTTGCACTGGTTGAAAATCAATTAGGCCAAAGCATTAAGGTTTTACGAATTGACCGAGGACGCGAGTATCTATCAGAGCAGTTTAAGGAGCTCTGTGATGAAAAGGGAATTTTGTGACAGCTAACGATTCCAGGGACTCCGCAACAAAATGGTGTAGCGGAAAGGAGGAATCATACCCTCTTGGATATGGTAAGGTCAATGATGGCGCAAGCAAATCTTCCAATTTCGTATTGGGGAGATGCATTGCTTACTGCAGCCTATGTCCTTAACCGTATGCCATCCAAGTCAGTGTCTTCCACTCCATACGAACTCTGGATCGGCGAAAAACCTGATCTAGGTAATTTATGGCCTTGGGGATCAATTGCTTATGTTCACACAACTCCTCACAAGGATGGGAAATTAGGCCCTAGAAGGAAAAAGTGTATCTTCATAAGATACTCAGAACATTTCAAAGGGTATGTGTTCATAGGAGAGCATGAAGATGGAACAGTGACTGAAATTGAGTCACGAGATGTGGATTTCTTAGAAAAAGATTTCCCAAGAAGAGGGGAAGTTGAGAAAGAGATAGATCTCTATGAAAAACAGGATCCAGATATGGAAGCGCCAAGTAGTCCGATTGAGAATGAGGGAGCAATTCCTCAAACTCTCGGGGACAATGGGGGCGATTTACCATCAAGTTCATCTATGGCGGTAGATGAGGATTCTCAAGCTCAGTTGCGTAGAAGCAAACGTGGAGGTGTCCCTCGTCGCCGTTTTGAGGTTGAGGGGGAAGCTTTCATGATTGGTCCGCAAGATGAAGTTGAGCCTAAAACATTCAAAGAGGCTCTATCTTCCCCTGCTGTTCAATAATGGACTAATGCAATGAATGATGAAATGGAGTCAATGAAAACTAACCATGTTTGGGACTTGGTTGATCTACCACCTGGGCGGAAGACTATTGGGAACAAATGGGTTTTCAAAGTTAAACGCAAGGCGGATGGTTCCATTGAAAGATATAAGGCTCGCCTAGTAGCGAAAGGGTACACACAACAAGAAGGTGTGGACTAAGAGGAAACCTTCTCACTGGTTGTGAGGTTTGCCTCAATTCGCTTGATTCTAGCCATAGTTGCAAACTTTGACTTGGAACTTTACCAGATGAATGTCAAAACTGCATTTCTCAATGGAGAGCTAGATGAGGAGATCTACATGGATCAACCTGAGGGCTTTGTGGCAAATGGTCAAGAGCGCAAAGTCTGCAAGCTCAAACGATCTATTTATGGCCTAAAGCAATCATCTAGGCATTGGTATCTTAGATTTCATCAAGCTATTATTCAGAATGGCTTTGAGATGATTGAAGAGGACCATTGCGTGTATGTTAAGAGATCCAAGGGTAGTTTCGTCATTTTGTCATTATACGTTGATGACATACTATTGGCTGGAAATGATATGGAGATGATTGTCACCACTAAGAAGTGGTTGTCCTCAAACTTTGAGATGAAGGACATGGGTGAAGCAAATTATGTGCTCGGAGTTAAGATCCTAAGGGATCGTTCAAAGAGGCTTCTTGGTTTGTCTCAAGAGACATACATAAAGAAGATCCTTGAACGATTTCAGATGCAAAATTGCAAACCCATAGACACTCCTATTGCAAAAGGTGAGACTTTAAGTCTTCAACTGACTCCAAAGACATCTGATGAACAAAAACAGATGGCTCGTGTTCCATATTCTAGTGCTGTTGGCAGTCTTATGTACGCCATGATGTGCACTAGGCCAGATATCAGCTTTGCTGTTGGTTTGGTTAGTAGATTCCAATCTAACCCTGGGCTTGCTCATTGGAAAGCAGTGAAGAGGATATTGCGCTATCTTAAGGGAACTGCTGATTACATGCTATGTTATCGCGCTTCAAACTTGAACCTAATCGGTTATACTGATGCTGATTGGGGTGGTGACTTAGATGAGCGCAAATCAACTTCGGGATACGCATTCTTGCTCAATGGTGGTGCTATTACTTGGAGCAGCAAGAAACAATCTTGCATTGCTTTATCCACTATGGAGGCAGAATTCATAGCGTGCTCTGCAGCTGTGCAAGAAGCTGTTTGGCTAAAGCGATTTCTTGGGAACTTGGGAGTACCCAGCGTCGTAGATCCAGTGACAATTCATTGTGATAGAATGGCTGCAATCGCTTATACCAAGGATCCAAAGTATCATGGTAGAACCAAACATATTGATATGAGGAACAACTACATTAGGGATTTGATAGCACAAAAGGAAGTGATCTTAAAACATATATCCACTAGTCATATGGTTGTTGATCCCTTAACTAAGCCTATTCATAGGGATGCTTATGTGACTCATGTAAAGTCTTTAGGACTTCGTCGATGGTGATTATGTTATTTTGATCATTCATGTTGAACTCTTTGTTTTTTGGATATTAATAAAATTCATGCATTTTCTTCTATGATGAATTGTTTGCACACAAGATTTAGGAGTATGTCGACAGGCTTTAGATTGGCTCACTCACATGAGCAATCGCCTTTGGCGCCTATGAGGGGTGAGCAAAGATGAGACACAAGCTACTAGCGCTTATTGAGAGCGGCAAGAGCATAATTAAGATGTCGCCTTGGTTGGAGCCAAGATGAGGTCAATATAGTAATGATTGACTAAAGGACCGAAAATGGATTGGCCCACAATCCATTTAGCCTGTGAAGTAAGCCGGATGTGAGATCTAATTTGGCGCCTAAGAAGGCGAGCAAATAGGATGCTCAGGTTAGGCGCTAAAGGAGCGACTAGACTAAGATCTGTACAATGTTGAGTTTGACATACACTCTTATTAGAGAAAAGAGACACTCCACTGTAGCATGTATTTCATACTACATGTGCTTTTACGACCTATATAGGAGGTGGAAGAATGGATCCCTGCTTCTTCACCATGTGAGTCCTATGAAGGTTTAGAGAAACCTTACATTGTGCCCTTAGTGACCTTTGACTATGTCATAAGGCGTGGAATGGATGTTTGCTACTTTGGTATGTTACCTAAGACCATGGATGATTCGGTTCTACGGGACATTACTGGGAAAACAGTCTGTTTCAAACCAAGTGACATGAGGGCAAGAGGGAAGACAATTTGAATCACGTCATGCACTATATTCAAGGTCGACCCATTATGTCGTTTTTGAGAGCTTTGACATAATGTGAATATATGTTGCAACATTAGGAAAGATTGATTTGTATGCTCATTGAGGGATTTTGAGATACTCAATCTGATGTGATTAAATTGGTCTAGGGTACATGAGACACTAAATTTCTTTATAAAAGGGTAGATGTCTCTATGCTGGCTCTAACGAGTTCCTAGTATAGAGCTCCCAAAATTCAAGGTGTACTCAGTGGTCGCACGGTTCATTAACCTGTATGAACTTGGCATTGGGATGGTTGAGAAGGCTTTGCGATGGCTTGCCCATCATGTGTGAGTGGGAGATGTTGGACATTTGGGCTTTGCACCCATGATAGTCTAGCCCAACATAAGTTATTATCTTGGTAATTTAATTTGGATTAAATTAACAAGGATAATAATAGGAGATATTTTCTTGATAAAATTCCTTGGGAATTATATCAGAAATTATCTAGCTAAGTATTCAAGTGGAATACAACCACTCACATATAAAAGAGAAAATAAAAACTACGTAAAAGAGCTCTCTCTCATTTTTTTATCAGGAAGTTAGAACTTTCTGAAGAAAAAGCTTCTCCCTCCATTGTCAAGCAAGAAAAGGTTTTTGCACTGTGATTAGTGAGGTTTCTCCTCATTCCTGTAGCAGAAGTCCACCACGAGTATTGAAGATCAAGGAGCACCGTAATTGACCCTGGTTTGATTTCTTTCGCTTCCGCAAAATTCCATATTTAAATAACATGATTTATTTTAATCTATTTAGATTGTTATACTCAATAGATCATGTTTTTCCTACATTAAGAAAATTATATAAATAAATATAGAGAATATTTTCTTAATGAAAATGTGATAATTTTTCGATTATCTGAAATTTGTTTTGGTCCAAGTCTCCTCAAGACTTGTTTATGTGCACAATTTGTAGTTTAGTAAGTAGGCAAGTCTTAAAACTTGATATGCTTTCGGTGTTGAAATTTATTTACACCTTTGCATGGAGTACTTTGAGAAGATCCTTGGTGATTTCGTCTGCAGCTTTGAATGACTTGAGAAAATATTTGCAAAACACTTTCTCCAAATCTTGTTAGAAGTTCTTAAAAGCTTTGTCTTCGCGAATTTTGAGACTTTCAAAGAATTGAACCAAAATTAGGTTCAAACTTCAAATGACTCTCCTTTTTTTTTGTGACTGAACTTGTCAATTTAAATCAAGCTACGTGCGTACCCTCTAATGTGAAGGATCAAGTCATACGTACGTGCTTCATTTATTCTTGTGCTCTAAGTTTTGCCTAAGTACTTGTCCTTTGCAAGATTTTCAACTTAGCTAGCTCTTTTTTTTTAGTGTGCAGTTTAGGCTCGTGCTTAAGAGCGAGCCTTATCCCCATTGGCTTGTTTGACAACCTCAATTGGAGTCGATTTGGCATGCATTTTCACAAGATCAAAAGATCCAAATTCAATACTTGGAGTTGGAATTGCCATGAAAAAAATTTGATGTTGCTAACTCATCCTCGAATTCACTCAGTCCATCTTTGTAAAACTCCATGATTTTTTCTTTGAGAATGTAGCAGTTTTCCACCGGATGACTAATTAAACGATGAAACTTGCAATAGTTTGGATAATTTATTTTATCACCTTCTTCCAGCTGTTTCATTTCGGGTAATTGAATAAGATCAAATTTCAAAAATTCTTTGAACATCTTTGGGACATCAGAGTCAAGGAATGGATACTCCTATTCTTGCTTTTCTTTCAAGGAAACTTTGATTTTCCCTTGACGGGATTTGGATTCCGCCTTTTTGTAGTCAGCGGCTATTTTGAAAGACTTTATGCTTACTGCCATAGACTGCTTGCTTTCAACTTTTTTGGTCACAATTTTCCCTCATTGTGTTCCGTTGAATCTGGAACAGGCGGCTCTTGATTGCCACCAACCGTAATGCTAAGCTCCATATCATGTGCTCGAGTTGCCAATTCTTCAAAAGTTTTCGGCTTAATGCCTTGAACAATATAGCACAAATATCCATTGTAGAAGTTTCAAATAATATTTCTATGAAATTGAGACTGAGACTTGTCCACTTATTTTTACAGTCAATGACAACTCTATCTTTCCATTGGCGTGCACATATGAGTTCAATCAAACTGACAATGCATTGAGTTTTATAGAACCGATTAGGAATTCTTGTTCAACTTGCTCCGAATTATCAATTGACCCATGCTCAAGATCCATGTAACAATCAAAAGCATTGCCCTTCAAATAGCAAACAAATTGCTTGGCCATAAGGTCTCCATAAGTGCCAACATTATTGCAAGTTTCTACAAAGTGGGCAACATGTTGTCTTGGTTTCCTTTGTCATTGAACTGTTAGAACTTTGGTGGTTGATAGTTGTCAGGCATTTTCATGCAATCAATCCCTCAGGAATAAGGTTTTCCATAAGTGTAGGAAAGAGGATCAATGTTTTCAGCATGATCTTTCATTGCCTTTTTAATGAGCTCCTTGACTTGATCAGAAGAAATACTTTGAAGATCTTCTGCAACAATTTTGGTGCAATTTTTACCAAATTCCTGAACAATTTTCTTATTATTGTTTTCAGTAGCAATTTCATCAACTTCTTGAATAGTTTGATCCTTGTTTGTGTTTTCAACAACTTTGTCTTGATTTTTTTAGCCATTTTTGTCAACAAGAAAGCAATTTGTTCATCATTTTCTTTGATTCCACAGCTTTGGCGAGGAATTCAACTTTTTAATTTGAATTTTCAGGAAAAGAGATGAGAGGCAAAGATTATCCCACTAGGCATGTTAGAAATTTGTTCATACAAAATTTCTAAGTTGAAAAATAAGACAAGAAAAATTGGAGCCAAATGATAATTTTGTTGATTGATCAAATAAATGTGGGTACATTCTTTGCAAATTTTAATAACAAGAAATTATCCTTCGTTTATTCTCCTTTACAAAATTCTACTTCAAGATTTGCTTAAAGGGTCGAATGACTTGATCTTGAACTTGATAATTTGAAAGCTTGATAGTTTCTCAATCCACTTCCTGGGCGAGACAAGTTTTTTATAACTCGATTCAAGGGTCTTGGTGACTTAATCTTGAATTAATAATATGATAACTTGGAATGTGATAACTTGATCTTGATAAGTAGCAAATAAGCAGCAACAAATAGTTTTTTAAGAATAGTAATCTTCTTTGATAATCGTCCTTCAATCTTCTTCTTTGATAATAATCAATATCCTTGTATCTTCTTTCGATAATCCTCCGTAGAACTTCTAGAGACTTTGCTCTTCAACAAATAAGGCTCTCGATGAATTTCCTCCCTTACTTTTCCTGCTGCCCTTTTTTGTAATTTACTATTTTCATATTTATGATTAAGTGTGTTTTAATTACATATTAATTGTGTGTGGATATTAGAATTTACCGGTTCAACTCCTCTGCCAGAATTCCAAAGGATTGGTGCTATAAATGTATCTGTAATAATGGTTGATTCATGGGTAAACTATTGACATTCCATTTCTATTTTCCTTTCGTCTTCATTTCTATTTGTGTGGGTTTCTTCTTCCCTAACATTTCTTTGAATTGGTTTCATATGGACTCCGTTCTGTTTCCTAAAATTTCCAGGTGGACGTTGATAAGATCCTTCCATTTAATTTAGCAGTGCCTTAGGATGGCATAACCTAAAGTGGGGAGCTTTCACTTCTCACTGCAACATTCTAAGGTATATATTTAGATTTATTTATTGATTATATTATTTGATACTTAAATTTAACATTTCCTTATTCCTCTTTTATTTTCTAAAAAGTTTTTTTTTTATTATTTATCATTCGACTTCCTTTTTATTGAGGTTTCTATTAGTTGTTTATGTTTAGTATATTTCCACATTTCCAAAAGCACAGTGAGCCAATGCTAAATACAATCATTTTGTGATGCATTGTGTAAATTACATATATATGTTTCTGCAAATGCTCTCAACTAATTCAATTTTCCTATGACAACTATATATACTCCTTGACTACAAAAAATTAGGCCTTCCTTATGCAGAAGCCAAATTCTTCCAACTACCCGAGTTCATTAATTTAACAATTGCAATCAAGATTAAAAAAATAGCCGCAGCGTACTATGTTTTTTTTAGATAATCAACATAGATTTCAAGCAACAATTAATATTAGCTTTATTTTGATGAATTATCTAGAGATGGAGGAGTTGAATATTAGCTTTATTTTGATGAATTACCTAAAGATGGAGTAGAATTAATTAATGCACTTTTAAAATGAAAGAGAGGTCATGTGTTTTGTTTTATATATGCGAATTATTTATTTCGATGTATGAGTTTCTCCTAACTGATTAACTTACAGCCAATGCAATATCTTCTTACTGACCGACTTAAACAACTACAAAAAAATATAGTCCTAATAAGAAGATGACTGCAGCGCAAGCATAGGCCGCTTTGCTTGTATATGTTAATTCTAATAAGGATATATTAAATTATTAAAAGAATGATCACACAGTAAATTATCAGTGTAAAATTTAGACTCCACGAGCCGGTTAAGGAGTTAACACATATCACATCTCTTAATTAATTTTGTACTTCTAAAAGCTATTCACTAAATAGCACATGTCAAGCCTTAGGATTCCATTGAAATGAGGCCACATAATCATATCTTAATGAGAAACAAATTTTAATTTACAGCTTCCTTCACCAAATCAATTCTTCAACCCATCTTTATTTTTTACCAAATTCAATCTTATCTCTCACTAAATCAAAAATCATACTGATATTAATTCACTCATTGTGTCTATTTTCTGAATTAAATAAATTTAAATATTTCAATCTAGTCCCTAGGTGACACATGTCACCCTTCAAGACCCGCTTGTGTAGTCTGCTAAACTCCACTGATGGTGTATTATATATAAACTCTTATATTAGTTCACTTTCCTTTCCTAATTAAAATTGATCTTTTAAAAATATTAAATTTTTGTATTTCATGGTAATGTGAAGCTTTTTTTAAAAAAAATTTATATTGAATGATTTTATTTTTAAAATTGTATTTCATTTTTAATTTTTTGTTCAATTGATTTTTTTAAATTGTATTCAATATTTTGTTGTTGAAAATTTTGAAAAAAAAAATTATGATTTATCAAGTTTGTTTAATATTGGATTTGGTAAAGAATAAAAATGGGAAGTAAAAAAAGTTAAAAGAGTTGATTAAATGAGAGATGGTGCACAATAAAACTTAATTATCATTGAAAATTATTGAAAAAAGATTATGTGGCATCAATCTAATGAGATCCTAAAATCCCTATTTTTCTTTTGGCACCAAGTAAGAAAAAAAACCAATCATTTTAGGATTATCCTAATATAATTTAAACTCTTTTCCTTAACATAATATCAAATATGATCATTGATTACAATACTTTAAAAAGTTCTAGTTAAAAATTTTCTTTTTAATATATATATCATATTTTTCTAATTAGTGGGGGATTATAGCCTAGGGTACACAATATTCTTTCTACTAATTATTTATTTTCTTAATCATCATGTAATGGACAAAATTGTGTTCCATTATATGAAGCTATCACTATAAGTTAGATATCTTACATATATATACTACATATTATTTTTGTAACCACATGAAATTTCTAAACGTTTCTTCTAACCTTTAACCTGATGTGACCTTATTGCACAATTTTAGTCTTTTCTCACATGGCTAATTACTAAAAATCCTACTAATCCTAAGAGGGTTGTTTACAATCTGTTAGCTTTTTATGTAATTTTAGAATTAGAATACAATTAATAGTTTTCCCACATTTTTTCCCTTGCATTAATGTTTTAGGCTTATTAAGTTCCTGGTTTTAATGTTTTCCCTTACCATTATTGTGCATTCATGATAACAGGCCTTTTGGTTTTAATTTTAATTTTCCATTGCCTTTCACCGATTCAAATTTCTTCCGGAATACGAAGGGTCTGTCATCATGAATGCACAATAATGGCAAGGGAAAACATTAAAACCGGGAACTTAATAAGCCTAAAACATTAATGCAAGGGAAAAAATGGTGGGAAAACTATTTATTGCATTCTAATTCTAAAATTACATACAAAGCCAATGAATTGTAAACAACCCTCTTAGGATTAGTAGGATTTTTTAGTAATTAGCCATGTGAAAAAAGACTAAAACGGGGCGATAAGGTCACATCAAGTTAAAAGCAAATCCACTAGGTAATAGCAGCAAGCAACCAGGATAGTGAAGGAAAGCAAGCCATAGCTCCAAGCTTTATGTTTTCAATTTCAGCGTTTATGTTATTTACTTTTTAAATTATAGTAAATGTTTATGGATTTTGTCTTTTCAGTTTAAGCATATGTAATTTTGAAGCGGTTTTTTTTTTTTAGCAAAAATGTTTATGTCTTTGCAACAATGTACGTACTTAGTAGAAGGATTCAACAAAACCAAATTCATCCTAAGACTTCCTCTTTACATTTTACTCAATGTAGAGCATATATAACTCATATCAATCAATTTATTGCATTAAAAATTTGCTACTCAACTTTTCCTACTCCTTTACATTACCAAATTGTTGTTACTCCTTAACAACACTAAACTACACCAAACTGAAGGCAATTCATATAAAAACAACATTTAATAATTCAAGTTTCAAAATGTTCGACGTGCAAGCGTGAGCTATCCCTCTCTATATATTAAAGTTATCCTCAAACTGCTTTACGCTCAATATTTACCTTTTCTCCTTCTGACATTTGTCCAAAATTGATTGGTTGGGTAAATTGATTTTACAATTAACATTTTCATTCACCTAACTAATATAGGATAATATTGAATTAATGACTCTCCTTTTATTTAAAGTTTTCTCTCATCCCAAAATTAAGAATCTTTTTGTTTGTCGCATTTTTATTCTTAAAATTAAAATTTTTTGTGCGACTATTGAAATAAAAATAAGAACCTGACGCGGATGCGCAGGAATAATATCAAGTATATAATATAATTATTATTTATAAGGCTATATTTATAATAATTTTGGATAATATATTTTCCTGCATATGATCAATTAGACTTATATATATGGTTGTCTTTTCCAGGGTTATCTTTCTTTGATGATATGTTGATTAAAAAAAATAAGTATTTTGGATAATATATTTTCCTGCATGATAGTATTGCCATTGAGAATTAAAGGTGTCCCAAGGAGAAATCTCAACAGTACTATCATGGCAAATATGTTTTTAACCATATCAATGCAATTCCCCAAATCAGCTTCCTCCTGAACTGTTAAAATAAGCATCAGATTTTCCTGCATAAGGAAAGATTGGATATATAGTATTTTGGCACTAGAGGCTTTTAGGGACTTTTAGTAACTTTTGCTGTTAAAATTAATCACGCAATGTGAAAAAAGTTTGCTTTTGCTTTGGTGTAAAATTTAAAGTGGAAAGAACAAGTTGTGTTTGTACAGTACCAATTATTAATCCGAACATTAAATTTAATACTGCAAAGTTACTGTGCAATTTTTTTTTTTTTTTGAAAAAGGAAAAAGACGAAGAAGAAAGCTGCTATTCAAACCCTATAAAATAGCATTGAATTGAATGGATCTCGTTTTCGCAGTCAAATGGAGAAATTTCAATGGAAAAGAAATATACAGGGTTGGAATTGAAGTTCATAGAGTTATTGATAAAGATCAGCTAATTTGCAGTCATAATTAAGCAACTTTTATGTAAATGAATAAAATGAGGATTCAAGATGTGCCACATGCATATAAATCTAACTAACTTGCCTATGCAAAACTCTGACTCTCTCCTTCATTTTGGGCAACAAAACTATATAGAGATCTAATGATCAATGCCTTGGTCTCAAAGTCTCATGGCATGGTCATAGCCAATCAACAGATGTATGGGCTTAAACTTTATAAAATGAATTTCACATTTCCAAATGGAGAGGCATTGCATGGATGGTTTTTATTTATTCTAATTGGAATCTAGCTAGGTTGGTCCATAAGACCCCTCTCCCCTACAATAGTCTCCAAAACAGTTAACATCTACTTTCCTTTTTTGAACTATATATAGCTAGGGTTCTACACCTCTTGAACACATGAAGTCAAGTTAAATTAATTAATTTATATTATAATTAAATCCACACACACACACACATATATATATATATACATATATAAAATCTCAAGAGTCTCAAAAATGACAAGACATTCAGCTAATTAATAAGTACTTAATATACATATACTCATATATCTCCTCATTCAAAAGTTTCACCATAAGTACAATATATACATGCATATGTCTTTATTATATTGTATATAATATATACTTTATATATATACAACATGATTGTATTTATTAATTAATTTATTTTACGTATGATAAGTTATACCATGAAAGGAAACCTCTCCAATCTCATAAGTCCTACCTTACTCATCTCAAGATTCGAACTTAAGATCTGAAATAAGAATTCCTAATTTTAATCATTATGGTGTTCCTTTGGAGAGACACAATATATAGGTTTTCTCAATCCTGTGTCATCAACATGGTTCAT
The DNA here is from genome assembly GCA_001974805.1 of Corchorus capsularis. Lineage (NCBI taxonomy): Eukaryota > Viridiplantae > Streptophyta > Magnoliopsida > Malvales > Malvaceae > Corchorus > Corchorus capsularis. Next base: position 19,375 of record AWWV01010422.1, on the reverse strand, counting down.
CTTCCACTAATTAAAATCTTATTTCATGAAAAAGTAGGTGCATCTATTTTATCTATCTTATTGCTCAAAAAGGCCCCTAAACTTATCCAAAACAGTCAAATAAGTCCCTGAACTCTAATTGCAGTCAAATAAGCTCCTGAACTCTTAAAAATACCAAATAAGCCCTTTTTCGGATGGTTAAATACTGAAATAAACATTTTAAGATTTTCTCAAATAAGGATCAAAATACACAATTCCAACAAATTAAAAAACATACTTAGCAAATTTTTACAAATTAGGGAATTCTTAAATAAAAACCAATGCTTCTCATGCGTACACGTTAAATTTGATAGAAAAATGATATTATCATGTTAATTAAAAATCAAACCCTATTTTTTCAAAAAAAATATCAAACACTATTAATCAAAATAAATTCATTAAACATAATATGATAAAAAATTATCGTGTGCTTTTCAATTTATATATATATATATATATATCTCACACACTAGTATTAACTTATATTGTATCCAATTTGTAAAAAAAATATTAAGTATGCATTCTAATTTGTTGAAATTGTGCATTTTGATCATTATTTGAGAAAATCTTGAAACTTTAGTATTTATTTCAGCATTTAACCGTTAGAAAAGGGCTTATTTGACCTTTTTAAGAGTTCAAGGGCTTATTTTGGCCATTTTATTTAAACTTAGAGGTCTTTTTGAGTAATAAGCCATTTTATCTGTTTTAAAGAGAAGCACCAATGAGAAGGTGTTCTAAAATCAATTTAAAATTAAAGCGCTTGAAAATTATAATACTCTATATCTAGTTCTAAAATGCAACTTTTAGAAGCTAATTAATAGAACTTCAAAAAAGAGGGGAAAAAAAGAGGGATTAAAATTAAAAGGGAGAAGTCACCATCACCATGAGTAATGTTGTGAAAATATTGAGAGGGACTTGAAGTTTTGGATCCGACCCCATGTCATTTACTATGCCTTAATAATTTTGCTTTGTTGTGAGGACCAAAAAATCCTTTCAAAAATCCCTTTGGCTTTGGGTTTGAGGCTTTTCTTTTGTTCTTTGGCCATACATGGGACATTATTTTTAGGTGCCCTATAAATTAAGTAAAGCTACATAGTGAAGTAATGCTACTAAAAGGGTTTTTCTTTCTGTCATGTGACTTTAGCATATACTCTGATCAAAAATTAATTTCTCTATCCCATTTATTTCGCTGACCTTTCTTCTCTGCCCATCTCTTCATTTACAAACACAAAGTTTTTCTTTCCCTTCCCACTTTCCTTCTCTCTTCATTTGTTTCTCTCCATATTTCATCTTTTTGTGTGTTATATAAGTGAGAATCAATTACTTCTTTCTTTGCTGAGTTTTTCAGTATATACCCAATGGGGAGATCACCTTGCTGTGACAAAGTGGGGTTGAAGAAAGGACCATGGACACCTGAAGAAGATCAGAAACTCTTAGCTTATATTGAAGAAAATGGCCATGGAAGCTGGCGTGCCTTACCAGCAAAAGCCGGTACACAAACACTAACACTAACCCTAACCCTTTTTCTTATTTTGCTTACTTACAGTACAAGTAATTATAACTTCATTTTCAGCTCAATTTTTCTTTCTTCTTTTGGTCTCTCATTGGTCTTTAGGTCTTCAAAGATGTGGGAAGAGTTGCAGACTTAGATGGACTAATTATCTAAGACCTGATATTAAGAGAGGAAAGTTCAGTTTACAAGAAGAGCAGACTATCATTCAACTCCATGCCCTTTTAGGAAACAGGTAACAATATCTTTTCTTAATTTTTCTTTATTTTATCCCATTTTTTTATGTCTTTTTCCTTCATGACTGATGAGGTCATTACTCTTCAATGTATTTCAGAGCTTAATTTGTATCATTTTGAAAAACGCTATAGCTACTTCTGTTTTTGTGATCTTTGGGTCTTCACAGTTTCTAAAACCTAGTAATTTTCCAAATTTGGGTTTGAAAATTCAAGCTAATAAAATTTCATAGACTGAATGGATGGAGGGTTTCATTAATTTTATTTTATTTTTTGGATATAATAAATTTAATAATGGCCGCACACTATTACTCTCAAGTCTGAAAACTTTCTACTCTACTCTATTCACCCTATACAAGTTTTCTTCTTTTCCTTTTTCATTTTGGTTTTTGACCCTACAAGATAGTATTAATTGAAATTGTGGAGTCTGCCATTTGCAATAAGTTTACTGCTTCTTTCTGACATCTGGTTTTAATACAATGCTATCTTTGAATGCAAAAATGGATCTTCTTCAATTCTTTCATTAAGGTAAAATAGGAAATGAGTTAATAATTTGTTTCCTTTTCCTCTCATTATTTCCTTGTCTTCTTTTTTTTCTTTTTTCTTGTCTTTGAATGACAGAAAACAAAACATTGAAGAACAATGTTTTTTTGTGGTAGTTGATAGTATTTGTTTTTCTAGGGTTTTATGTAATAATAAGAGAAGAAAGAAGCGATCATGTGTCTCAATTATTACATTGTCTTTGTTGTTGTTTTGTCCTCAGGTGGTCGGCTATAGCCACTCACTTGCCCAAAAGAACTGATAATGAGATAAAAAACTACTGGAACACTCATTTGAAGAAAAGGTTAGCCAAAATGGGGATTGATCCAGTCACCCACAAGCCTAAAAATGATGCTTTACTCTCTTCCACCGATGGTCAATCCAAGAATGCAGCCAACCTAAGCCATATGGCTCAGTGGGAAAGTGCTAGGCTTGAAGCCGAAGCAAGATTGGTTCGAGAATCAAAGCTTCGTAATTCACATAATTCAATTCATCACCACCTCAATCCTCCTCCGGGTTTTAATCTTCCTCCTCCAACTTCTTCAGCTTCAGCTTCAGCTTCAGCTTCAACTTCAGCTCATCTTGTGACCCCAAAAGCTTGGAATACAAGTTACGGACTCGTGGCGGCGGCTGATCAACTTGAATCTCCAACATCTACACTTACTTTCTCAGAAAATGTGCAGATTGGAGTGAATTCCATGCCTATGATTGAGTTTGTTGGCACTAGTTCATCCGAGACCGGTATCATCAAGGAAGAAGGTGAACAAGAGTGGAAATTCAAAGAGGGTATTGAGAATTCATTGTCATTTAGTACTTCAAGTCTTCATGATATGACAATTTCCATGGGAGGATGGACTAGTCCAGATCAGTCTTTGAGGCCAACTAGTAATAACAATAATGATGGCCATGGAAATAATAATGTTGGGAATGTTATTGAAGAAGTTGGTTTCACTAATCTCCTTCTTAATGATTCGATCGATCGGAGTTTATCAGATAGTGGGAAAGATTCTGATGAAAACAGTGGAAGTGGTGGTGATGGGAGTGATTACTATGAAGATAACAAGAATTATTGGAACAGTATTCTTAATTTGGTGAACTCTTCCCCATCAGATTCACCAATGTTCTAAAAACAAGTTGTCATCATCACAGCCACAAAATCCTTATTAGCTTATTTTAAGTCAAAGAGCCATTTACTTAAATATCTTCAAATTTCTTTCTTAAGAAGTCCATCAGCTAATTTTTTTTCTTTCTTTCTTTTTACCCAACAAACTTAAGTGTGCAAAAATTAATGATGGGTTAATTTGCTACCTTGCAAATCCCTCTCCAAATTGATCATAAAATGTTGATAGATTGTCAGTTTAGTCCCCTGTTTGCAGCTGATCATAGATAGAATTTTATAAATTTTAACATATGTTTCAGTTTCAGTGCAATTCAGTAACATTTCCTCAGTACTTCAGTTGTGATTTTTACTCATTTTTATCTTTTGTAATTGATCTCATCATCTACCAAACCAGTGGTCCAATATGGAGGATATTGATCAATTTTTAACCCCCAGAGTTTCATTTCCTTTGTGTATATTAGACATTTAGATATATAGACAAAGTCCAATAAATAAAGAGATATGTATTTATGACAGGCTTTATTGCTGGTAGTTTTAGGTCACATTCTGCTAATACCAAGCAAGAAAAAATTCTTGGTATCTTTCCTTTCTTTTTCTGTTTTATGCAGTTAACTTGGTTGATACCAAAATCAGGGAGGAGAAGTAAAAAAACCTTATCATTGTATATTGAGATAATATTGCAAACTCAACATATAACCTTATCATTATAATTTTTTCTACTTATTTCCAAGGGTTCTCTTTCAACTGATCTCAGAGATCAGATCAGACATATGAAATGAATGCCATGATTTTATACATCTCTGAAATGCTCATGATGATTTAATTTCAAGAACCAATAAGAAAATTGTAGAAATTAATGGCTTTTCACTATTTTAAAAACTATATATATATAAACATGGACCAAATTATTAAATATTAATTGGGACAACTGATAGACCATATTTACTCAGTAATGTCTACTGTCCACATCTCATATTACCTTGCTCTTCAGTTATTTAGTCTGAGTCTAATTAATTTCATTTTCCTCCTCATCTTCGATCCAGCCTTAAAATTTATGAAGGTCTCAGATTCGAATACGTGCTCTTAACTGGAGCCAGTCAAAATTAACATAATTAGATCCACGTCTAGTAAAAAAAAACCACCATTGCCATAGATCATCAGGTGAGCTTGCTAGCTAGAAAAGTTATGGTGGGTAAAGGCGCCTTTGTTGATATTAGGTCTTATATATATGAAAGTGATGTAACATCAATTTTGGCAAATTAAGATAATTTGACTACTGACATTAATAAGCAGGGATATACATACATTTAAATGCACTCTTGATTAATCTTTGACAATAATGTGCTCCTCTTTGCTAATAAAAACACTTGATGGTTTTGTACCAAAAATGATGACGACGTTCATGATCCTGATCATCTTTCCATTCATTGTCCTTTTTGTTTGAAAGCTATTTGTTTCTATAAATGAAATAATAATAATAATTAGTCAAATAATTTTTTGTTATATCTTATGTATATATATTATTAAATTGAAATGTAAATTGTAATGCTCTTATAAAATTAGCATTATCATATCATATATATATATATATATATATATATATCCTTTCCGTCAAATGACATCCAACTACTAATTAGCTATATATATATAGTTCTACTCCAAAAAGATTAACATCCATCAGCAATTCAACATCTAATAATATTATCTCTCCAATGATAACCCTAGCCGCCTCTCCTTCTCCTCTTTCTCTAAACTTTTATTTTGCTCCTCCTCCTGATCATTATTTGTCAAGGGGGAGGAAGGATCTGATCTTTTTAATCTCATTTTCTTGTTTTTTTTTTTAAATATAGTCTAGTCCCACAAATCTTTATTTTTTTTTTTATAGTCCCCTTTGGATTTTTTAGTAAGTTGAGTCAGTTTTTTGGGTTTTTTAGTACGTTGAGTAAGTTTTTAGAGTCAATCTAGTTTGTTTTTCTTAGTTTACAATAGATTAAGAATTGTTAAACTTACGAATATGATGATTTTGCTTTTGATTTGCAAGTCAGTCAAAGGAGGTTGTCGAATCAGTCAATTTTTTCTCACTGATAAAAACCTTGAGTTAGACAAAAACGAAGGTAAAAGCGAAAGGGTGATGGGCATGACAGAGATCTATCAAGAAGGTTCGAGACCTCGAATGATCAATAAGACGATTCTAATTCCAAAGCATGATCCAAAAAATATTCATTTGAATGAGAATTACATTTTCTTTCAAAAAAAATATATTATCTCCCCTTCGAAATAAATATAATTATTGCAATTATATAATTAATTATTAATATTTACCAAAGAATCTTTTATTCTTCGGCCAAAAAAGGAATCTTTTTTATTTAATTACTTTCCACGAGCTTAATATGTTCATATATTAATTAACAATTGACTATATATCAATGAAACAGAACATATTGCAAGATGAGAATTAGTATGAAGAAGCTAATTAAGCTAGTCGTCAATTTTTTGTGACTAGGGGCCAGTTCATCGTGCATGTGCAAATAAATTTCTTACCACTTACTAGATAGCCTAATTTGCCTTATTTTTCGTGATGATTGATGAACTATATATATAACATCACCGACTCATCAAAATGTGTGAATACAATTTGTTAGGATTTTGATACTAGATTTGGATTGGGATTTTTTAAGGATATTGCTCGGTGGACAAGAATCCTAATAGGAAAGAGATTACTTGGAGGCTAAGTTTGTGCTAGTATAAATAGAGAGTTTCTCATAAGGTTTTGTATGCTTGGAGAAAAGATATAGTTTAAGGGTTAGATTTGGTTGGAGGCACCTCATAGGACAAATGGATGGTCCTTATAGGTGTGTGTGTGGTTGTTTGGTTTGGTAGATGCGATTGTTTGTTTGTTTGTTAGAGACCGAGCGAGAGTGCTCAAAGATTTGTTGGGTTTGGTTTAGGATTTGATTGTTAGATTAGGTTAAGAGATTGAGTGAGAGCTATTGATGATTATGTGTGATGTAATTTTCTATAACTAGTGGTCTTCTCTTCTCATCCGTGGATGTCGGCAAATTTAGTGCCGAACCACGTTAATTCGTGTTTCTTGTGTGGATGTTTATTATTTTAGTTGCTTCCGCTTGAATGATTAATTTGATAGATTATAATTTGGGATATCCGGTTTACAATAATTGGTATCAGAGCTCAGGTTGAATGGATTGGAGGTTGCCCATAGCCCAAACTTGTGATATGGTTTGGTAGATTTGATTGTTGTGGAGATTGCCGAATTTCGCTACTTGATGTGATTGTTTTGAAGATTACATGTTGGCCTTTTTTCAAATCAGATTTGGATGAAAAACAAGATTGAATTCGGAATTAAAGTTGAAGATGATGCAGTGAAGATAAAGACACACAAGAGAAGATTACTTGAAGATTGAGAGACTTTCATCGTAGGTGGAGCCAAGCATATCTTTGAAGATTGATTGAAGATTTGGATTGGGAGTTTTTAAGGATATTGCTTGGTGGACAAGAAGACTTGGTGGACAAGAATCCTAATTGGAAAGAGATTACTTGGAGGCTAAGTTTGTGCTAGTGTAAATAGAGAGTTTCTCATGAGGTTTTGTATGCTTGGAGAAAAGATGTAGTCTAAGGGTTAGATTTGGATGGAGGCACCCCATAGGACAAATGGATGGTCCTTATGGGTGTGTGTGGTTGTTTGATTTGGTAGATGCAATTGTTTGTTTGTTTTTAGAGACCGAGCGAGAGTGCTCAAAGATTTGTTGGGTTTGGTTTAGGATTTGATTATTAGATTGGGTTGAGAGATTGAGTGAGAGTTATTGATAATTTTGTGTGATGTAATTTTCTATAACTAGTGGATATTCTCTTCTCATCCGTGGACGTAGGCAAGTTCAGTGCCGAACCACGTTAATTCTTGTTTCTTGTGTTGATGATTATTTTTTAGTTGCTTCCGCTTGCATGATTAATTTGGTAGATTATAGTTTGAGATATCCGAGTTACAACACAATTATATCAGTTTGGTAGATGCTTTTGCATTTTACTTCCTTACGCTGAGTAAAAAAAAAAGTTAAAAACTCTAGATTAAAGACAATAATTAAATAGCAACAATATATATATATACACACACACACGAAGGTTCTCACTTTTTGTTTCTTTTATACAGGAGTACTGGTGACTTTGAGTTCCTTCAACAGGATTTAGAATTAGGGAATTATATTAGATTGAACTACAAGTTAATTACAACTAAAACTACCCTAAATAAAAACTATGGTGGCTTTTCAAAAAATAAAAACAAAAACTATGGTGTCGAATGAAACTAAGTCATAATTAAAGATAAATTCAACAATCTTTGTGACATGTTTAAGCCCCCCATCTTCATGCATTTTTCCTCCTTTTATAGGCTTGTTCCACTCATTGCTTCCATTTCTTTAGTAATTAACCATTGAAAGCCGCCTAAAATGGAGATCATGGATTGGTCCATAAACTTTGTCTCACCTTAACTGAATCAGTTTTCTTCTCCTCGAAAGCTAATTTCTCAGCTAAATTAAATTTAGTCTAACACTGAATGTCTAACACTTGTATTGGACCCACTGCAGATTAAAGCTCTCCCTCTCTTTCTCTCAACAATAATTTCCTTATTCGTAATACTTAAACTCAAACCATTGCTTAATGAAAACAAGCGACAAACCACTTAAACCAATTAATATTCATTAACACATTTTAGTAGCCTGATTAGTCTTTCTCTTTATTTTAATTGACTTTAGGCTTGGATCATAGTTTGGCTCAATGAGCCCTGCATTTCAAATTTGGGTCCATAAAAATGCAAACATTTATCGAATATATACAAGTTTCTTCACTTCTGACGATATTCATGCCTTAATGAGGATGTGTGTGAACTTCGAGTCAGCTGGAAGACTACTGATGATCAGACTACTCTAGATCGCTACTCTCCTCGAAAGCTAATTTCTCAGCTAAATTAAATTTAGTCTAACACTGAATGTCTAACACTTGTATTGGACCCACTACAGATTAAAGCTCTCCCCCTCTCTCTCTCAACAATAATTTCCTTATTCGTAATACTTAAACCCAAACCATTGCTTAATGAAAACAAGCGACAAACGACTTAAACCAATCAATTAATATTCATTAACACATTTTAGTAGCCCGATTAGTCTTTCTCTTTATTTTAATTGACTTTAGGCTTGGATCATAGTTTGGCTGAATGAGTTCAAATTTGGGTCCATAAAAAAGCAAACATTTATCGAATATATACAAGTTTCTTCACTTCTGACGATATTCATGCCTTAATGAGGATGTGTGTGAACTTCGAGTCAGCTAGAAGACTACTGATGATCAGACTACTCTAGATCGCTACTTTGCTATGGGATTGTTGAGCCTCCGAAACTTTATATTTGTAGAACTTTGTGATAGCAATGATGACAATATTAACATTGAGTTAATTAGCTGATCGTGTCGTCAAATAATCATAAAATAAACCTAACAAACTCCAACTATAACAGCTAGGGCAAGTCAAGGTCGACCCCACGAGGAAGACACGAGGTTATTAACTAACCAAAGCAACTCAAGAAAACAAACACGTTGAAAGTACCAAATTATATGGAAGCAGATAATCAAGCACAAAACAATAATAAAAGCGACAATACTTTCCTACTTATCCCCACCTAAGTATGAAATTAATCAAAGATACCATGGATCACGGATCAACAAATTATCAATTAGGTTAAACAAGTCCTTGACCAGGAATTAGAGTACTAGTTATTCTTCTTCTTCCTAATCTATTTATTATGTAAAGCAAATCAGTACAAAACAGCAAACATTCAAGCAACATTTCTTTCTCCACACAAACAGAAAGAGACTGCACCTAATAAAACAAAACTCAAACCAGAGGCAACAAAAATTACAGATAAGATCTTAGCAAGGGAATAGCACGATCGACACCACCCTTAGTAAGCAAATAAGCCTCCACATTTGCCTCTTGAAATACATGGTAGATTCTAAAAGCAGAGCATCTTCTTTGTATCACAACAATGTGATTGACCCACTTTCTCAACCTCCATGGAGCTTCACCCGGGCAAAGAACCCAATCGACAGTATTCCTAGAATCACTTTCAATGATTAAACCATGAGATCCAACCCATCTAGAGGCACAAAACACAAGAAGAGCTTCAAGAATAGCACATAACTCTACCTCGTTTGATTCAGAAATCCCAATTGACTTGGAGAACTCAAGTCAAATATTGCCATTCACATCCCTCAATAATCCTCCTATACCAGCAGGTCCAGGCTCTCCTTTTGCAGCACCGTCTACGTTAAATTTCATAGAACCATCATCAGGGCAAACTCACATAACATCTCTCTGAACTTTGGACTTACCCCTACCAACATCAACAAGCTCCGGACATCGAAAGAAATCCAAAGAGTTGCACAAAATATTCAGCCAAGCAATTTTTTGCCCACCATATAAGCCTAAACTCGATGATATCAATAAGTTGGACAACATCAAAGTGTTTTTGATTAAAAACCACATCATTCCTGTGAAGGCAGATTGACCAAATAAAGCATAAAAAACCAACTTCCACACCTTTGCATTACCAGAATTATCAACCGCAATAATCCAAGATAAGAAAAGAATAGAGGGATCATTAGGAGCAACCCAGCAGATATTCCACATTCTGCAAACATACATCCAAACATTCCACGATCGAGGGCAGGAGAAGAAGAGCTCCACAGCTTCACATTTAATACAGCAAAAAGCACAGAAAGAGGAATCAAAAGAGGGCAAACCTCTTTTATAAATGGAGTTGACCGCCACACGTTTCTTCAAAACCTGCCAAATGAAGATTTCCACCTTTTGAGGAGCCAAACCATTCCAAACAAGCTTCCATATCTCATTCATTGAGACCCGAGAATAAGAGAAAGATTTACAAAAGGACTTTGTTGAGTAAGTACAATTTCACCTATTAAGGCTAGCAACTTAACAAGTTGATTTATGTAAATTTAAACAACAAATTTAGGGTTAGCATGAAAACAAGCTTAAAGAGATTAATTCATTGATTTGATCCTATTCAATCATACACCACATAGATAAGACATATCAAGCATGCAGAATCTAAATAAATCAACACAAACCATCAATCAATTGATAAAGAAACTAAAGCACAAGATCTTACCATGGATAAAATCAATTAATTCATAAAAAGGGGTTTAAAGTAGAAAAGTATCAAGAAATTTACTTGCAAAACATAAAAGAAGATGTCGACATAAGCATGGAAGCCAAGTCGACACAAGACAGCCCTCAAAGGGGCGGCACACCTTGGGAGAAAACTCTCCAAGTCTTGACTTAATCAATCTTACAATTATGAAATAATTTTCTAAAACTAAGGGTTGCTATTTATATGCAACCTAGGACATACCATAACCTTGTAACAACCAATAACAACCCTAAGATAGACCGTCATTAAGGTAGGATAGATAACTAAAGACTCAATCCTAATCTAAATAAGAATTACACTACTTGATCTCCAAGGTTGAGCTCTAATTGTTTGTAGATGATCATCCTCTTTAATTAGTATCCACCTTGGCCAATAGGAGTGTTCCAAATCATCAATAGCAGTTGCAAATCACATCCAAAGGGTCCCCAAATCGGTTTAGGCACTTTCCTACATTGGTTAAGAATGCTGTCAAAACTATCTAGAATACTTTGAGGGCAATTTCTTCATTCTTAACGGCAAAACTGGACTTCGGGCAAAACACGAATTTGTAGATCTGAATTTAATTTTCCAATGCAACTTGAATCGCATTTTTCCAAGCTCTGGATCAAAAGATATGAATTTTCTATTGAAACAGCACTTGTGAACCCTCCTTTGACTAGGATTTGGAATTTCTCAATCATTAATTATTTGCTGCATCATAATTGCTGATTCGGCTTGGAACTCCTCTTTGGGGTTTAAGACATCTGAATTGGGCCTAGAGTAATCAGATTTGAGTCTCCAAAGATTCGGCCTTCCTTCCAGTTAGTTTCACCAAGTAGATCCAAAATTGTTCCAAATCTTAATCTTTGTAAATAATAGCTCTAAATGGGTCTGGAAACACAAATATGAGGGTAAAACGATACAAAACATCACCAAATCAAGGTAAATTAACATAGAAATATGAATTAAATTAGGTCTTATCATTAGCCCATCTGTTGAACTATCTCTAGTCTGTTGAACATTTCTGGTATGCTTTTTAATTATTTATTTTCTTTTTTTTTTGCTATCTTTTATTTATTAGTATGTTTTACTTCTTCTTTTTTTTTTTTGAAAACCCAAAAATCATTATTATTACTTGGATATAACCTTTAGAAAAACATGACAAGAAATGAAAACCCAGAATAAGAGGGGGCATGAAAAGGTACATGGTCTGATATAAAGATCAACATGAAAGCTACATTTCTCAACCAGTTGGCTTCACCGATATAGCAATCATCATCTCTCTACAATTGCATCCATCCAATCTGGTCAGTGAATTGAATTTTCTCCATCGCAGAGCTTAGGCTTTATCAAGTTTTTCAACTCCCCGGGATCATTCATCTCAACTTTTATAAACCATCCACTTTCAAATGGATACGAGTTAACAAGTTTTTTCGAGAAACCTAGTATCTCATCCTTTACGATCCAAAAGAGTCCCAAAAAAATTAGTTCGGATTTGAAATCCTTTTCTACAAAACCTTGTACGATCAATAATCATGGCTTGATGTTATAAATTTAGTAAACTCAATTTCACTTTGAACATAGAAAAGTGGGTAAGCAGTTTCAATTTCCATTGCAACACTTAATTCTGCTACACACAACCTATAATTCTTTGGATCTCCCTTAACATTCTCGTTGCGATGTTTAATTGAGTTATGAGGAGTTTAGGCAGACCTAGTGGAGCACTAGATGGGGGTCTATACATGAAATATTCAAGAAGGATCCCTTGCAAAGGAGCATTCCATCCTGTAAAAACATTGAAGGCAACTTCTATTACTGAATATTCCATAAAATTTTGATTGATAGTATCCTGTAGCCTTCTAATAAACTCAATCTTATCTTCTAAATTCCAAAAGTACGATGACTCAACATACCACTTCCTTGCTTTATATAAAGGATCCTTGGTACCATTTTGATCCTCATCCTTTTTAAAGTAAACCACCTGCTAGAACTTTTCACAGAGAGTGAAAAGTTCATTGTATGTTTTATCTTTCTTTATACCAAAAGTGCCCCAAACAACATCCAATTTCTTGATTTGTTGATTAGAAAAAGCACTTATGATTACACTCTCACCAAAAAAGCTGCCACTGGCATTCCTAACATAAGCAATAGCATCTCTAAATGCACCAATCTGTTCAGATAAAGGCTTGGCTGATGACTTGACCGATGGCCTCACCAACCCAGTAAAAGATCCATCCTCATTTTCTCTAATAAAAAAACTTTCCATGGCCTATTAACTGCATGCATAGAGCAAATATGTCCCATCATTCAGTAATAGTATTTCTAAAGCTTTTAGTATGTAGGAATGTTGTTGACAACGATAGTTAAATTCCTCTTTCCCTTCCTCGATATTCAGAAAGTGGAGGATAAAGACCTGTTTGGACATGACAGTAGAGGTATTCATTGTGCATCCACCAATTTTGATTGTTGCATGCTTCAATTGTTTCACTTGCAAATTTATTGCAATAGTTCGAGTACCCTACCTTCAGGAGGGTTAATTGAACTGGAGAGTTGAAACCGAAATCTGGAGAGTGGAAGTGAGATTGGTGGTGGAAACCGCTAGGAAGGGAAGGAGATTGGTGTTGGGTGGGGTTGGCTTTAGGGGAGGGGAAAACAGGTAAGCGGAGATAAGATCTTAAAGGAAACCTTAGGAATAACAGAAGGTTAATTAAGCATCATCCACTCCTTTAAAAAAATACATCAGAGAATAGCAGTGTTAGAAGTAGTAGTGGTGGATGATGGTAAAAACCCACGAAGCCATGTTTTTTTAGTATGATGAAGATTGAGAGAGCTTTGCACTGCTTTTATAACCAACTAAAGTTAGTCACCCCACATGCCAAGCAATAAACCAAGCAAAATGTCAAGCAGAAAACTCATCAAAGTGTCAACTTATGACATTGAATTTGAATTAAGGTTTGATATAATCGGCTTATCAGCCTTTTTGCCCCCTGAATGGGCCTAAACACAATTTTCCCCTTAAACTAAAATCGAGACAATTTGTCTTCTTGAACTATAAGACAATTTACCCCCTCCGTCAAGGAATAAAATGTTAAATGTCTTGAATTTGTGAAGTTTAGGAGGCAAAATGTTTCAGGGGGCAAAAGTCCTGATTCGAAGTTCCGGGGGTAAAACGTTTTTGAGGCAATAGTCATGAGGTAAAAAGGCTAATAAGTCATTCATTTGATTATCTTTAGAGTTTAAATTATATTAGGATGATCCTAAAAAGGGGTTTTTTAGGATCCATTAATGATGATACATCATCGATTTTCAATTAAATTCAAAATTAATTTTTCACCTTGCCTTACCTTACCAAATCAAATATTAATTGTAAAAATCCATTTTTCTTATTTTTATACCTACAAACCCCAAAAAAATCTTTCCTTTTGAAAAAAAAAGTCTTAGACGTGAAAAAAAATTTAACATGGCCAAAAACAATTCTGGAAATATGATTAATTAAAACTATTCAAATTTATTTAGATTTAGTGAGTTATTTATATTTAGATTTATTTACATTAGTTAGATTTTATAGTGAAGTATGGTGTAAGATAAATTTTGATTTTGATTCAAAATAGCTTTTTTTTTTTGGCACCAATGATTCAAAATAGTTTAGATGACACAATTCTAATGAAATCCTAAAAAGAGACTTTTTATGATGATCTTATATAATGTAATTAAAACCCTTATCTTTGATATGGTAAATTAAAGATATTTATACAAATAATGAGCTAGTTGGAGTAAATTATATTTTTCTTTGACAAAAACATTCTGAGAAAACAAAATATGCTTTATAATTAAGGACCACATGCTCCATATGATTCATCAGGTTTGTTCACTTAAATAATAAAGAATAGATGTGGATTGATTTTTGATGGGCATGCATATATGTGGAGAGATTAGAAATAAATTGTCATCAAACACGATATATATATAAATTATAAATATATCTATATATAAATACAATATCATACTTAAATAATTAATTTCATGGTATAAGAATTATATATTATATATGGTATATATAAGAATTGCATATTTTATATATATAGTATATAAAATGATTTTGCATATCAAAAAAACTGCTAAAATGATATTAATGATGAAGGCATGTTTCATGATCATGAATTGATTTAATTAAATTTTTTGCCTGCTGCAGAGCAGAAGCAGTATATATATACTAGATCTATGACACTCACTTTGTGAGCGTAGAAATAAAAAGATAGTTTATAGTAGTTTTCTTTTTTGGCACATTTAAATTGGTAGTTTTTTTTAAATGATATAAATATCTTTGGTGTTGGTGGTTTAGTTTGAAATGGGTAGTTTATAATGTTTTAAAAACTGAGTTTGTATCCAAGTTAACTCGTGACGAGAACAAAGCTTGAAAATATGGTCCCCCCTAATTCCCCCTCTCTTTTAAGTTTGAATTGATTTATCATTAATATATATGTATAAACTTTCCACATGTTTTATTTATAAATATAATTTTTTCTTGTCGACAACAAGAAGGGATTGATTAAAAAAAAATCTATATATTCTAACTAATGATGCTAGAAAGAAAAAGGGAAAATTTCAAAAAGAAGTGGTCTATTAGGAATATTTATTAATTGGTATAATGGAAATAAATAATTATGATTAAGTAAATCTTATTTTACAAAATTTATAAGAAGGAAATTATAATTACCTTTCTAACCTTATTTATTAGGTATAATTATCTCCTTAATTGAAAAACCCTATCTTCCTATTTGTTTCACTGTCGTCTTTTCCCCCTTTTTCTTTTCACAAAATCTTCTTCTCTTTAAACAACCAACAAAAGCACAATTCCCCCTTGCGGCATAGACCCTCATGAATTCATTGCAGAGAAGAAGTTGCCATCAATATTATCATCTGATTTTTGTTTTCAATTTGGTTCTTGTTGGTCTTTGAAAATGGATTGAATGAAAACTGATGCTATAAAAGAAGGATTACCTAATCCAAATTTTTTTTTCTAGAAATAATGTTTTCGATGCTACTGTTGATAGGCATGACAGTTACTTACTGCAATTTTTTCTGGTGATTTATTCATTTGACTTGGTCAATGGATGAACAAGTGAGAAAATCTTGTTAATTTAAGGGGAAAAAACCCAACGTACATACTTTTTTTTTAAAATTCAATAAGTTTTTTTTTTTGAAAGGCAGGAGAAAATTCAATAAGATTAAAGAGGTAATTACAATTTCCTTCTTATAAATTTTGTAAAATATGATTTACTTAATAGTAATTATTTATTTCTATTGTACCAATTAATAAATATTTCTGATAGACTGTCTCTTTTTGAAATTTTCCCAAAGAAAAATACGGTGATCAGACCTGAGATTGACCTCTAAAAAGAAAGGTTACAAATTACTTACAATTTACAAATTATCTCGATAATAAATTAATGAAAAAAAATTAATTCTCATCAGGACGGGAAACCTATAGCTAGGGTTTAGATGGATTTTCTGTACTCTCACGGTGGTTAATATATTTAAGCTCGGTCCATTTTCTTGCATTCCCTTCCCATAAACGTGAGGGGAAAAACAATCGATCGATCGTATTTGAAATATTGATAAAGAAATTTTTTTTTACCAAATTATAATTATAAGAGAAAAGGAAGAGAAATGAAAATAGGAGAAATCGATCAAATTTGAAATATTGAGTAGAGAAATATCTTTTGTCGAGATATAAATGGTTACAAAATTACATATATTCTTTTTTTCTTTTTGAAAGGCATGATCGTACAAACTTTTACCAGAGAGTTCCAAATTAAATTAGTAATTTTGTGCCCCTGTGGGGGTGGTTTAGTAGTAAGAAGCCGAGTAAGGTTTGTTGCATGTGTGGTTATGGGTTCAAGTCTGAGTAAATGCAAAGTTTTTCTCACATAGACTCTTACTTGTTTCCAGCTTGTGTTATGATCCACTCTTGGCACGCCCCACTACTGCCCACATGTGTGCCCCTCGCCATGGAGTCACCGGAGTTTAAGAGGGAGTCGGGGATTTAGAGCCCCTAGAGTCAATGACACCCACCAAGAGACTTTTTTTTATGCCAAAAAAAATTAGTACTTTTGTGTCCCTTCTATTATAATTGAAATAAGTCACTACCATATCGTACCTTCTTTTTACTTGATTTAACTATCTTCCTTCTACTACTCGATAGAAATTGAAATAGAATAAGTATACTTTACTATATGAAAGCAAATTGTACATTTTTCCACTCTTATAGATTTTCTTTTTTAATTATTTGGTATATGAGAGAGGTAAGGAGATGGACTACTTAGGCGGAGTGAGATATATATATATAGAACTTGGGACCTTAAATGAATTTTAACCTCTTACAATTGACTTGTTGGAAAATTATTGTAGGCCGAGGAAACAACGGCTTAAATACCATTTTGTCCCTTAAACTTATAGTGTTTGGACGTTTTACCTCCTAAACTTCTATCTTAGACTTTTTATCCCTCAACTTTTATTTTGAAGCTCTGTTGACCCCTCCATCAACTACATGGAATGCTTTGATTGATACTCATCATACTACATGGAATTTTAATTCAATTCAGATGTTCATCCTAGATCACATTGTTGGTGCTCAAACGTTGGCTATACCTTTACCACATGGTTACATACCAGATAGATCTATTTGGCCTTTCTCTAGATCCGGTTCATTCACCGCTTCTCATTACAATCTTCTCATTTTAGATCAAACTCACATACACACCTTTCCTCTTTTACCCTGGCACAATCTTTGGAAAAATCATAACTCTATTTTCTATAACACTATTAGAAAACAGGTCTACTGCATGCCATGGACGAAATCCGTAGTAATTAACCATAAATCCGTAGCAAAAATGTATCAACTACGAAAATCGTCTATAGCAACGTCCCTTGCTGTTACCCGTGTCGCAAATGCCAAATTGCTATTGATATTACAAAGATTACTTCTATTTGTTCAAACAGGTCTATAATGCATGGAATGAATTTTTTCCGTAGCAATTAGCGATGGAGTTCATTCCGTAGCTATTGTTCTAGATTCCATAGCTATTATTCAATATTAGCAATCTTGTAATTGGAATAGGAACCCTAAGTTACAACGCCTTGTACTACATATCGCGCTTGGCTTTCTAGACAAAACCTTCACATTGCTCTTCATAGTGTGAAAGTGCTGCAAATTAATTAGTTATTTTTCTTTTCTTTTATGACAAATTTGGAATGAAAGAAATGAGTCCCTTTACAACGGCTAAATACTTAATTCAGGATATAAGGTTTGCTGCAAAATTCAATCCAGGATACACCGTTACCCATCCTATCAATTCAGGATATAACGTTATCGAATAAATTCAATTCAGGATAAAAATCAACGGAGCCGTTTGTTTGTATTACACGTGCTTAAAAATCACGTTAGGAGTCAACATACATGTAGATGTGGCTTTTTCTAAACCAGGTGGCAATTGCTTAGGAGTTTTTTTTAAAATAAATAAATAACTAGAATTTCCCGGCCGCGCTTCGCGAGCGGCTGTTTTATTTTATAAACTCTTTTAAGAAAATTTCAGTTAAGAAATGAATTTTTGTTGTAAAATGATAACAAAACCAACGAAGAGAATAGAAAATTGAAATAGGGAAAAGACAAGAGAATAGAAAGACAATAAAATATGGAGAAGAAGAAAATATGAAAAATGGGAGAAATTGTTCTTATTCATCCTATTCCATAACAAAGTAAGTGGTGTATTTATAGGCACATAGATACATCACCATAAATATAAGAGGATGAACTTAGTACATAGGTATATATGTATGAATGAACCAAGTTATTAATTTTATCCATGCTTTAATTTTAGATTCATGGACATCCACAATATACATGTATATTCATAACAAATTTATAATTATTTGATTAATTTATTTTATATAGGAAAAGGGGATGAATGTCTTTTGATTTTTCCAAACTAAATGAATACAAATATAATAAACAAAACATTAAAAAATTAACTATTGACATTTGTCAAAAAAACCTAATGCCATGTGGCACTCAATGAAAGCTTTGCTTATAAAATTAATAGTAGGTTTAATAGAAAAGAAAAAAGAAAACCCTAATTAAAATAAAATACAACGTTTTCTTTCTAGATCCTATTCGTATATGCATCTCCATGCCGTTGCTCCCTTTTATCTTCCTCAAAATCAAATCTCTTCTCTTTTTTAATCTTGTTCTTTAATCTCTTCAACCCATCTCTACTTTGGACTTTTTCCCTCAAACAAACCCAAGTTAGAATCATCATCCCTTGCCATCGCCACCGTTGCTATCACCACCGCGCCGCCGTTGCTATTACCACCGCTCAACGGATCACTCAATAACAAAGAGGTGCTATGCAAGGCAACCGATTGGACTGGTTCATCTCGCCTGGCTTCCTTCAATCTGCTGAGTTTCTTTGATTCTGTTTTTTGTTGGTTTCTTTTCACTTGAGTTAGTGAATGGTCTTGTTAAGTTGCTACTGCTACTCTGTTTTTGAGCTGTTGCTGCTGCTTACTCTACTTTCTGTTGTACTTTGTGACTGACTTAGCAAAATTGATCTTATTGGCTTAAAAGAAAAAAAGCCGGTGTTTTGAATTCAGCTCTGTTTTCGCTTGGTTCATCTAGGGCTGTTGTGCTTCTAGAAACAAACTTGGGTATCTTTGGAGTAATTTGCTGCTAGGCTTGTAG
>AWWV01010421.1:0-13438 GCA_001974805.1 Corchorus capsularis | reverse complement strand
AGTGTCGCTTTTTTGCAATTCTTAATTTTAGATTCCTTTTGTTTCGGTTCTGATATGAAGAAACTAAATTTAGATTTGAGTTTAGGATATCGTAAAAATGGAATCTGGAAATTTTGGTCAAGTTGTAAGTCTTTGGTGCCGTAATCAATGGTGGTCGACGGCCGGAAATGAATAGTATGGTTGTTCTTATTTTTTCCATGAACAAGTTCATAGTTTTACTAGTGTTTAATCGGTTTGGGAGGGTGGAAAATTATAATTTTATCAATAAATTAATTACGTTTTAATTTAATTATAAATTTAAAATATAAAATTTAGAGGATAACACATCAGCATCCACTCCATGCCACGTCACAAATTTTGCAAACAACTGATATCCATGTAAGGCGCGTGTATGTGCGTGTCCAAATTTATCCCGAATTGAATCTATTCGATAACGTTATATCCTGAATTGATACAATGGGTAACGGTGTATCTTGATACAATGGGTAACGGTGTATCCTGAATTGAATTTTGCAGCAAACCTTATATTCTGAATTGAGTATTTAGCCCTTTACAACCATAAACCCCTTAATGTTGCTATTGATATGACAAAGATCACTTCTTCTTTTATGGTTACCCTATTTAATACTCCCTCCCATTCAAAATAAGTGCAACATTCCAAGATTTGTAGTCATTCATATTAAGTGCAACATTTATAAAACCAATGTAATTTGTTTTCATATATATCCTTACTTGTGTTGGTTAGATAGTTGAATATTTAATTATCTTGGAAAGTTAGGAAGGGAGAGAAGAATTTTATCTAATTATTTATAAAATTTTTTGAAAGGTAAGAATGTCATTTTAAGTTATCTTTTACTAAATTAAAAACCAATTAATCATTGTCTTTTAAGTTTTTTTTTCTGGCAAAAAAAAATCATTGTCTTGATTTGTATAATATTCCTAGTGTTGCACTTATTTTGAATGGGAGGGAGTAGTTCTGAGCATGTAACTTCTTTTACTCATGTTCAATCTTTAATCTCCTAATTTAATTTCCTCCTCCTCCTTGTTTTTGTTAAATTTAATGTGGATTGGTGTTTACCTTGACATTCCCATCAATCAAACCCAACCTAGATTTATTGGATGTGCCGGTATCCTTTTTTATCAAAAGGGCATGTTCATTGTTGGTTTTTTCTACCTATTTGGGAGTTAATACGAACAATATCGCAGAATTGCAGGGAATAAGAATATACAGGAATACGATTGACTGCTTCTTTGCACAATACTCACTTGTTAATTGATCTGATTTTCTGAGCTTAATATACATGCATGTTTCAAAAGCTTGAATGTGAAGAGTTAATTAGCAGCAAAATTCCAGCACATGAGCCTACGTTTTGTGTAAAGAGAGGCCAATTAAGCAGTGGGATATGCTTGCAAAAAGGGATGCTAAATCGAGAACTTCCAGAGTGAACCTTTTTTTGATCAACACTGCCCCAATGAATTGATTTGCCACAATGAAAACAAAATTTCCGTTCCAAATCTCGTGCCAAACCTATTTTGCAATGTTTTTTTTATTAAAAAAAAATTCGAATGCTGAATGTCTGATTCTACCTTTTTTTTTTTTTTTAAATAGTGTTTTATCCTAATTTTGTTGATTAAGTTTCCAAAAGTAATGATACATCGCTATTAAAGGAAATAGCCCCAATGGGAAGGAACACGCGCGCTCCCATGGTGAAAAAAATAAAGATTAAGGAGCTTTAGAGATGAAAATATACCCTTGAAATGTCTGTATAAAATGTTTGACTCTTGATTCAACAGTTTTTTTTTTCTACATCAGCAATTTGACTCTTGATTCAACAGCTTATGTCTCATTAACCCTTTTAATTCTTTCCCTTTCTCCATTCCAAATTGTGAAATTAAAAAAATCCGTCCGTAAATCCTTATCCACATTTTTCTTGTAGTGATTGCATAAGAACGTATATATAATTCTTGAAACAAAATACTTTTGTCCCGCCTGGTTCTACCGCATGTTATACCCCTTATAATTAAAGTAAGAATTTAGTTTCAGTTTTAATTATAAATAAAGAGAATGCACAGGGTAAATCCTAAATTTTAGACCAAAGAAATTTTTTACCCTAGAAATTCAATGTAAATATTGAAAATCTAGGGTAAATCAAAAGACCAAAAATATTCAATGTAAAATCTTGAACAGAGATACCTCAAATTTAAAGCTTATAATATAGTATAATTTTGTCATATGATTTGATGGTTAGAAAGCATGGCATCATAAAAAAATAACCCATATGGATCATACGAAGACATGTCATCTCTCATGAAAATTCAACTTCCCATGTATGATTAAACAATAAAATAAAATAAGATTTTAATTTAACCGTTATTTTCCCATTAAATGAAAGGATCATGAAGCCAGGCTGTGATGAAAGTGTTGAGAGCTAATGGTGAAACTGTGGCCACACTTCACTTGTCATAAAAAAGACAATTCTTATCTATTCTCTTTTCTTGATCTTCTTCTCCTTCTTCCTCCCTTCTTTAAAGATAAAAAGAAAATATTATTTGAATATATATTTCTTCTCTCTCTAAGATTTGTGTACATGAAGAACATTTATTTCAGCATATAAAAATAATAATGCAGGGCACATGGGTCTTAAATTACCTCGACTGCGCCCAACTGTGCTTATTAAATGAGGTTTCGCTGCTGTGACCTTTGATAGATTTTGTATGCAACAATATATATTGTTAATTCACTGCAACTCCACTATTTTGTACCTTCGTTTTTAATTCTTCAACTATGATTTCTCTAGCTAGTTTCAATCCCATGAAATGAATTGCTAACTAGATGTAATAAATGGAAAAAAAAAATGCTATATAATAAATATGCCAAGCTTCATATATATATGTACAATTTTTTTGAGGCATCTAAATGTGTAAATTAATGTTAGAGAATTCAATATTGTAGCACAAATAATTAATCTATTGCTTTTTAAAAAAAGAAATTTATCTGTTTTTGGCTATATATATATATATATATATATATATGTATAGTTAATGAATCGGTAATAATTTACCTTCAATGAATTAATTAAATTTGTGTACTTTGAATTTTTTTTTTTTAAAAAGGTTGAAAGAGCTTAAGGCTATAATTAAAGCAAAAGAAACAAAGGTTAAACATTTCATTTTTCACTAGCTAATTTATGTGGATGCCTAAGCTTAATGCATAAAGAAATATTGAATTGCCGACTTTTAACATGAGAATTGAATTCGAATTTGTTGTCTGAACTACCTTAGACTTTGTGCCAAAAAAAAAAAAGAACTACCTTAGACTAGAATTTACAACCAAAAGTTCAAACTATTAAAGGAAGGAATCCAACATTAATAATAATATGTACATATGTGCCAAGCTGCACAGTTTATATAATTCTAGGTACATATTCCCTTAAATACAAAACTCTAGAGTGGTTGGATGAGGATCCACGACTCAACAGAAACATTCAAAATCACCAATACGTAGAAACAATTGATGGTCCAAAATTTCAAGACAATTAAGACTTTATCCCTTGCTCTTATTATTTCTTTCATCAATTGCTTCTTGCACCGGAATATTTAACCTCGAATTCGGTGGTTGAAAGCTTCCTAATTAATGGTGTGAAGTCTCAGGTTCAAGTTTTATTATATTTGGGGTTCGTATATTGGGTTTGTTACTATGTTATTTAATTTAATCAATATGTTATAGTTTATATATGAGAATTATAAGCTGGATTTACCCCTGAAAATGTGTTTCTAATTTGATACCACAAAAAACAAAAAGATGTAAATAAAAAATCCAACGTTTTCACCACAAAGCTTAAGGCCTGATTTGTCATTGCGTTTGGAGGTAAAAAAAGCTGCTTTTAAACCAAACCCAATACCAAATAAATCATGGTTTGTGTCAAAAGCAAATTTTGAACGCAAAAATCAAGCCAACTCAAGAAACTAATCCTTAAATGTTTTTGCGTTTCAAAAGTGCTTTTGGACATTAAATGACTAAAATCCCTAATTATTTTTCTCCTTCCTTTTTAACTAGCATATCCTAATTTTAGACATTTTATCTCTCAACCTCATTTTTTCACAACAATACTAAACATTATTTACATTTTTCTATCGCAATTTAAAAAAGTACTTATCAAAATCACTTTTTCCAAACCAAGCTTTTTCAAACTGCAACCTCAATACCAAACTAAGGCTAAGTTTACCGAACAAGATTGATGATTTTCATTTAGGAGCAGACACAGAATCAATGTCGCCATATTAATTACCTTATCAACCTAAGAGTCTGAGACAGCTTTATATATCTACATATGTGGAATGCTGCTAAAATGTTCTGAGTTTCATTTCTCGATTCATATCCCAAATTTGTTAATTTGCTCCAACCAAAATTTAATTGTTAGGTCTGTGCAATTTGTACTAGATTATTGATATATAGATCAGTGCCCGACCACAGAAGATATGTCAAGCCAAAATTGGCCACCATTTTGAGTTAAAGTCCAATTCAGCCTTTGAAAATATTGCATTAACCATTTACATTGCAAAAGAAATGAAAAAGGAAAAAGATAATGATATGGCTTATACACAAGAAGGATTTTATATTTATGGGTACATTTATTTCCCTCCCTTAAACGTTTTCTTGTACTTTAAGGCATGTACTCATTTGTTTTATGTCAAAATGTCTATCGTTGAAATTAAGAGTTTATCGATCATATATCTCTCATTGTTAAGCGATTTGTAAATCAAGAAAAAAAAAAACGGCATAAATACCACTTTGCACCCTTAAGTTTGTACGGATTGCCATTTTGCCCCCAACTTTTTTATTTTGACCAAAACGCATCCTAAAGTTTTATTTTTGTGCCACTTTGCACCCTCTGTCCGGTAGGACAAAACAAATCGATCGCGGCATCCGACGTGGCATGCCACGTGGACAAAAAAATGACACGTGGCATGTATCCTTTTGTGCACGTGGCATGCCACGTGTCACTTTTTGGTACACGTGGTGTGACATGTGTCACTTTTTGGTACATGGGCACAACTTTTTGGTACATGTGGCGTGCCACATGTCACTTTTTGGTACACGTGGCGTGCCACGTCGGACACCGTGATAGAATCGTTTGTCCTACCATGACGGAGGGTGCGAAGTGGCACAAAAATAAAACTTTAGGGTGCGTTTTGGTCAAAATAAAAAAGTTGAGGGCAAAGTGACAGTCCGTACAAACTTAAGGGTGCAAAGTGACATTTATGCCAAAAAAAAACACTACGTGCAAAATTATAGGTTGACAGCTTGGGAGATAGGAAAACTCTCTTCCTAATTTGATTTTTTTTTTTTTTAAGAAAATAAAGGCAACTAAAAGTTCATCTATACTTAACCAACAATGTAATAACTTATATTTCTTTCATATGTTGAAATGCCTATCTCAAAGTGAGCTGCCCAAGCAGCAGGCATAGTTATGGTGGAAAGAAAGATGGCCCCCCTTTGTCAAAGTTATTAAGTGAATCTGAAATTCAAAGTCTGATAAATGATCATGGGGCCAGGCTAAAATGATTTGAAGCTTGATATATATATATTCAATTATTAATTTTTATATTAGAAAATAGGGTTTGTAGTACTGTAGTAGTTGTTAAATTTCTTGACAATTTTTGATCAATGGAGGATTGTTTTGACAAGTCAATTAATACAAAAGTTTTCTTAGAAAAGGTGGCTGATAAAAGCATCTTTGAGATATGGTACTTTGGCTGTTCAATTACTGATCTAATATATAAACCTTTTTATGGTGAATTATTGTAGGTTAAATTTTGCATAATTAACATTCAATTTTTAATTTCTAATAATGATGTTAATGAAGAATCTAGTTGCTTTCCTTCAACTCCTATGCTATGCATATATTCATCAGCCTCAGATAGGCTTAGCCCCAAGAAGCTTCAGAAATAGGATCTATATATATATACTAACTATAAATGAAGTCTATAATAATAATAATCCATATTTAAACCCCATACTATAGCTAATCCCATGATTTAACCACCCAAACACTTTACAAGAAAAATTAGCTGGCATCTTGACTCAAATTTAAAACTTTTTTCTGGTACTATGTGGCTACCAAAGCTTCCAACCACTTGCATTTCTGAAACTTAATTGGTGAAAAATAAATCTTATGGAAAATGTTCAAAGTTTTGTTTTCAATATTATATCAAATATATTAGGCTTTTGATTTTGATACCATGTAAGTTAAATATTGATGGGTAAATTATCACTTGTATTTTCAATATGAGAGTGTAGTGCCAACTTTATCTGCATTGCTTTTTATCGGAAAAATGTATAATAATATTGGATATCAAATTCGTGGAAGCAAAAAATAAAATGTTACTGTTCTGAGTCTTCTGACCAAGTGGTCTCTTTGGTAAATTTAGGGGTGTGCCAATCACTTTCCTTTAAACAAGTAACAAAAACCTAAAGAATCACGCATTTGGTTTGATGGTATATCCTGGACTCTTAATTCCAGTGATGATTAGAATTGATCCTTAACAGACTCAAGTACTAAGAAATATATATATACCATTGGACTAATTCGACCCCCAGGTATCCTCATGTACCAAAAAAAACACACACGCACACAAATTTAAAGGATACACTGCAAAGTTGATGGACGGCCTGAAAAATTGGCTGCGAATCTTGGTTTATAGTCACGAATTGATTGTTTAAATCATTAAACTATGGTTTGGCCCGGACAAGATCGCAATGATGGACAGGACAAAACAAGAAACCTTGAAAGTGTGAGTAAAGTTTGAAACTAGGAGTAGTTGGCAGGCTTTATGCGCAAGGCAAGAGATTGTGCACGAGTTGATGACTTGTATTGCATCCTACATCATTCGAGGCCCGAAAAGGCAAGTCTTATATTGATATTTCTCCTCTTGAGGGATAATAAGAAATTTCCATTATTCAATTTCGCTTCTTACTAGGCGCCATTAAATTCATTCATTCAAATCATCCCCAAACAAGGGTTATCGGCCTGAAGAAGAATTAATGGGTCAGAAAGCCTCAAAAGACCCGTTCATTATTAAGCCCAAACTATTCCTGTGGTGTATATTGGTTAATCTATTGTTGGTCCTTGGGTCATTCAAATACTATACATGTTCATGTTGACCTCATCTTAATTTTAATTTTTAAGCTCCTAGCCGCTTTCCAAAAGAGCTACTAGCGCTTATCCTACTCAATGAGGAGTAGGAACAAAACAATGGGTTTGAATTGTTTTAGGATCTACTATCAAATAGTATATGAAGTCTATAATAACAATCCATATTAATTTCCCATTATATTACCTAATCCCATGGTTTAACCACTTTACAAACTACTCTGCTCTTCTAAAACTTCGTTCTAGATGATAATATTGAAAAAAAAAAAAAACTATGTTTATAACCAAATCTTAACAAAATTTATTTATTCGTGTAAATGGGCTTTTCTTTTTCTTTTCTTTTTTGTATACTAGAAAATTTTTATATACAATCTGAAGATTTAAGATTTTAATAAAACCATAAGATGAAAAATATATTTATTTGTGAAGGATGAGACTGTGAGGGGGCATTACTGACAGCAAAAACATGGATGAAAGTTAGAGCTGCAAAGCGGATCCCTTTGTTCAATCTATGCACATTAAAGATTAGGCAAAATCATGAACCGTTTCAATGTTCATGATGCCTCAGTACGTGCAATAACCTTTTTTTTTATTTCGAAGATTTCACGATGCTTTTCTAAAAGAGAAAACTGAAAATTAATAGGAGAAGAAAATGGAGGACTGAAGGGACAAAAATAAAAATCTCCAGATTTGGGTATTTTTTTGCCATTAAAACTTCAGCTTCAACCACCTCTATAATTCAACAGAGAGAGGGTGGTGGCTGAGCTTTTTATATAGTGAAGAATGTATGGCCCTTTAGGGCATATATACGGAAGAATCAAACCCACTTGGACCGAATCTTTGGTACATCATATAACACATTCTGATTGTGGGAAGAATTTTTATGGGCTTATTGGCATCTCGATCCATATGTTTTAGAAAACTATATATAGAGAGTTAAAGAAGAAGGGTTTGCTCATATCAACCCAAAAATTGCAAATATAGCCCAAATGACCAAAGCCCATGAGAGGAAAGACACTAGCCCGAAGTAGGAAAACAAATGCTTGTGGAAAGACATTCCCCATGAACCCATGGGGATGGGGGGAAATCTACATAGTACATATCTTTTTCTTTTAATCATATTGCTGAGATGAACAAAAAATTGAAAATACTAGTAGGTATGTAATTGCCTAACGATAATTCTTCATACCTAAATTTTAAGGGTGTTGCTAAACATTGTCCCCTTTTTGCTATTCACTGTCCCACTTTTTACACTTTTACCCTTTGCTTCATTTTCTAAGATTTCAAATCCTCTGAAATCTTGAAACTATCACGAACGTAGAATAACCCGAGAACTTCGGAAATAGACGATAATGTGCCATATTTTGATGACGATGTAAGAAAAATGCAATTTTTTTGGAGATTTTGAGCCTGATGACCGTGTCACCCCAGGAGGGTGGCTGTGCCACGACATGCCGTCCCAGGAGGGAGGCTGTGCCACGGCATGTCGCGCCCAGGAGGGCGGCTGTGCCACGGCATGCCGCCCCAGGAGGGCGGTTGTGCCACGGCGTGAGCCATGGTATGCCGTCCTCCTGGGGCGGCAAATGCCATGGCGTGCTGCATTTTTCTTTATATTTATAAAAAATATTTTTTATGTTAAATATTATTAATTTGGGTCTAATGCTCCATTGACAAATATACAATAATGTTATCCCATTTTTCGCTAAATTGAAATTGACAGTGATTTCCCCAAAATAGATAATGAAAACTATCCTCCAAACTTAATTACATATAGTGTTATTTGTGCATAGAATTTTTGTTAACCCGGTCCGAATTGTGATCCGACTCGAAATTTGTGGAGGCACGAATTTTGTGGATTTTTCCTGGAGGTCTGTGATGGAAGCGGAGGGATCGGGCCGAAGGCCCGAAACTACAGCCCATCACTAACCTCATGTGGGGAAGACGCAGAATAGACATAGGGGGTGTGGGGACTAGTTCTCCTAGTCATAATAGGAAATAAATACCCTATGTTTATATTTAGCATAAAAAAATTATTTTTTATAATAAATATATTAAAAAATACATGTGCCGCCCTCCTAGGGCGGCATGCCGTGGCACAGCCGCCCTCCTGGGGCGGCACGGTCATCAGGCTCAAAATCTCCCAAAAAATTGCATTTCTCTTACATCGTCATCAAAATACGGCACGTTATCGTCTATTTCCGAAATTCTCGGGCTATTCTACGTTCGTGATAGTTTCAAGATTTCAGAGGATTTGTAATCTTAAAAAATGAAACAAATGGCAAAAGTGTAAAAAGTGGGCAATGAATAGCAAAAAAGGGGCGGTTTTAGCAATTCAGAAATTTTAATCGAGTAATATAGGCTGACTAAGAATCTAATGAAGTTGGAGTTAAGGAAAATGTAAATGAAAAAAAAAATGTTAAAGATGCAGGAGAATCTTGTTAGTGTTATACGGCCGAGAGTCATCATATATATTATGTTAATAAAAAGTAGTCATTGACCGCTCTTATGTTAAAAAAGCAAAATGTAAATGAAACTAGTACCGCAGGCAATTCTCTAGGAAAAATGCTAATTGCCCCGTCCCCATTCGCACAAAGTTTTCCTCCTTGACATGGCATCTAAAATTTCATTAACTCGGTTTGTCTTTTTTTTTTTCTTTCTATTTTTATTCTTTTTAGAAATTAAATATAAAACTAATAGCATAAAATTTAGTCCCAAAATTAATTTTAAGGGTAAATTCCAAAATTAATAATTTATTATTTTAGAGTTTTAGAATTAAAATATAAAATTAAGTCACTAAATTTAACCCCAAATTAAAATTTTAATTTAATTTAAAGGGTAAATTCCAAAATTAATAATTTATTATTATAATGTTTTAGAATTAAAATATAAAACTGATGTCACTAAGTTTAGCCCCAAATTAATATATTCTTAACTTCAAAGTGCTAGACTACTAGTTTGATGCTGTTATATTTGAAAAATAATACAATAAAAAACTAACCAATAATTTTTAGACACATAAAGGGGGAGAACCAATGAGAGAAAACCAAGCGGGGAATGTAGCAATATTCATTCTCTAATCTCTAGTCATGGACACAAGTTTTTCCTTTCTTTCCATTTTTATTTTGTGTTACCCTAACATTCCTTCTTATCCTTATCAATTATCATTTTCTCCCTCCAATGAAGATTAGTGCTTTACTATCTTGGAAATAAGTCAACAAAAAGGTCCAAAAGGCAAAAGAATTAGAAAAGAAATGTCGTCTTTTGTTAGAACTTAGAACATATATGATTCCTTAAAGACATCAAGTTAGTCAAATTTGTCGTCTAAATGGCTAGCTAAAAACGTGCTTGAGATTGACAACACCCAGAAAAGAAAAGATTTTTAATTTTGTATATGTCAATGGTTAATTTGTTTGGATTAGCATTTTTTTTATTTGGCTAAATCTATAGTGTGTATATTATATATATATATATATATATATACATATATATAATATAGTAATTATACATCTTGCCATTTGGGAATGGTACTTCAATCCCATTCTAATTGTAGTCCTATCAACTACTACTTGTACTACCATATGAAAATGTACCCCAAGCAAGCGTAAACTGTGAATTTAATTTTTCATGTGTATGGTTCATTTCTTTGTATTAACATTTTTCTTAATTTGCGTAAACAACATATAGTAGCTATCCATTTTCCATATCTTGCAATTTGATGTTACTTCAGTTCCATTTTTTTTTGGGTACCGACTTCAGTTCGATTGAAATTATTGTCCTTCTATCAAGTACATTGAACAAGGAACCCTCTAAATTCTTAAAGCAAGTGCTAATGTGCTATCATTAAAAAAAAAATCGTTTTTAAAAAAGAATCCTAGTCACCTTCCCTCTTATCTCTCTCTTTCCTTCCATAGATTTTTAGTATTTTGAACCGGTGCTTTTCGTTTTTTAAATTAGGCCTTTTCTTATATTGAAAAAATGAAGTTTCTAAATTTATAAATTTCTTGAGTTAATTTGATAGTGATTTCCGTTTTGTTTTGAGTTAGTTAGTTTGTAGTCAATTATTTCATTAGATTTATTAGGATTCATTTTTATAATTTTATCTAAAGATGTAGGGAATTTTGTTAATACTTTTATTTTCTGTGTCGAGATTAGGGGTTGTGGGAGCCTTTTTGTGTGATGTGAAGGCCTGGTGCGGCTCACTATAGATTCAAGGCTAGCCCAAATTTCCTTAGAAGAGGAGTTGGGTTACACAAGTTGAGGCCCAAGGTGCTGCTGCCCAAAGAACAGTCCGTGCAGCAGGAAAACAAGGAAAACTCAGCTTTTTACAGAACAGAACTGAGGAAAATGAAAAAATAAGAATGAAAACAGCAAAATCTATTTTCCTTGAAATAAAATGAATCATAGTCTTTTATTGATTTCGGAACTTATGAGAAACAAATTGAAAGTGGGATTTTGGGAGAAAAGAAGAAGGAATACAGTGAAAACAATGGAATCAAAATACAAAGTATTAACAATGGAGGAAAGTCGATTTGGGGACGACTGGACTGATTTCTTGATTTTCTTAAGTGGGTGATGAACGATTAGGGTTCTTGATGATGAAGATGGTGGAGAAGACAATGCTAGCTGGAAGTAGATGAAAGGGGATTCTAGTAGCTTGAGAATTGTTGAGTAAGTAGACTTTCGCAGATGAAGATAGATGAAAAGCTAACGCTCTTTTCCGCCACTGGTGACTCCCTTTTATAGCAGTCCTCTTGCCCGGTCAGAGCCTTTGTCCGGCCAACCTATTCGGCTCTTGCTTTTTGATTAATTCAGTGAGTAGCCCTTGGGTCTAAGGCAAGAAATCTTCCGATTTGAGGAAGCTAACAATGGCCACTTTCTCATCTTGAAATCAGTCCCCTATTTGAGCAAGCTTGTGTCGCTATCGCTGCTGCTACTCTTCCATTCTTATTTACAGTTTTTTTTTTTTTTTTTTGTATTTTTCTTGAGGGGAAAACGAAAATCAAAGGGACAAATTGAAAAGAATGGCTAATGGAAGAGTGAAGCTTTTGAAGGTAAGGTTTCGATTATTTTTGTTTAAATCTTTTTTTTTGGGTTTTTCTTTGTTGAACTGGAAGAACAAGCTATATGGATGAACTTGCTGCTAGGTTATTTTTTGCTTCTTGGAAACCTGTATAACTATAGTGGAAAGAAAATCCCCTTTTTTATGTTTGTGATTACTGGAAGATGAAAAATGAAGCTGCTAGGGTTTTTTCTTGTTGTTAGGAGAGATGAACTATCTAGGGTTTATGCCTCTGTGTTTTTTCTTGGGATCTGTGTCTGCTGTTTTTGCCTAATGTTCTTTATATACCTGCATGTGTTGAATTTGATCCAAGGGTTGGCCTTAGTTCCCTCTTAATCCAACCAATCCTCTTGATTTCTGATGTGGCACTGATCACTTGTCAAATGGCTATGTGTATATGCTGAGCATACCTTGCTGTGGGTGATTGCACGTTAAATGTCACATGTTCTGTTTCCTTCTGATACTGCCACCTATTGCATCCGTTTAGATCTAATGGCCACTACTTGCTTTAAAACTTTCCATTTCTCCTTGTAAATGTACTGAAAAACTATCTATTAATGCTTATGTGGAATTCTGATGACCTGTACTTGCTTATTTGGCTCTCTGATGACATGTATTTCTGGTGTGGAACCATGATCAAGTGCTATTGGCTTTGTACTTGTGCCTGCAGCATGTGTGTGTGTGTGTTGGCCTGTGGTAAGCTTGTGTCTTGGTGACATTAATCTGCTGTGAGGGCCCATCTTGATCTTGGTTGTGTCCTTGCCTTGTTGACCATGTGATTGTCATACTCTGGCTTCGATCCTTTGATCAAATGGCTGTCACTTGGAGCCATTTTTCGCTTGCAATGCCTTGCCTATAGCGAAATATATTTAGAGACAAAGCCTAAGCTTGCCCAAACTTGGTCTGCACTCTTCAATTAATAATCTGCTAATCCTCCCTTTGTTTTGTTTTTGCAGGTGATTTTGAAGCTCAAAGTTTGGGAAAAGGCGGATCAAGAGTGAAAAAGGAGAAGCGGATCAGTTTTAGTTTATTTGGCATGTAATTTATATATATATATATATATTGTACTTTTCTGCAATGAAATGATATGTAACTTTTATATATATTTTTTGTACTTTTCCAAATAGTTCTCACATGCTCAAACTTAAAAGGAGCCAAGCCAAAAGAGTGCAACGGCCCAAAACGAAAATGCCTCCTTGGTCCCTGACCCAAGGCATAAAGACCC
>AWWV01010420.1:0-18232 GCA_001974805.1 Corchorus capsularis | reverse complement strand
CTCATCTTGAAATCAGTCCCCTGTTTGAGCAAGCATGTGTCGCTATTGCTGCTGCTACTCTTCCATTGAAACAGCTGAGGCTCCTCCAAAGTCAAATTAGTTTTGCTTTTGATTCCACTTTCTGCAGCCCCTTAATTACCGTTTTTGTGTTAAGGAACATCTTCCAAGCATAGTTGCTCCCTTCAAGAATGGTAATCAAGAGAGATTCCTTCCTCTTTTGCCATCCAAGCCGCTGCTCCCAATTTGTTTCCCGCTGTGGGCTTGGGCCACAATTAGTTCCTACAATGAGGATTAATTAGCACTAATCTCCTGTTATAAATAGATAAATATGAGAAAATTTGAATTAAGTGAAATCCTTCCCTTAGATGCTTTCTGCAGTAGGAAGGTCTGACATGCTGCAGCAGGAGAATAGGATTTTGTGCCTTTTGTCTTTATGCCTTTGGCCGGCTGATGAGGTGGTAAAGGCTCCACCGTTTTGGGCCTTTCACTTTGGGCCTAAAAAATGATAAGTGAAATAGCAAGGCCCAATATTATTTATATGTATATGGGCCTTTGCTATATATATATATATATATATATATATATATAATGAATAATTAGATAGCAAGGCCAAATATTATGAGCCTTTGCCATATAGAAGTTGCCCTTATGTTATAATTGTGTTTAGGGACTTTAGTATAGGTGGCTTTGTGTTATAAATGTGCTTGAGGACTTTCGAATAGAGATGCCCCTGTGTTATAATTGTGTTTGGGGACTTTGATATAGATGTCTCTGTGTTATAAATGTGTTTGAGGACCTTAGAAAGAGAATTGCCCTTGTGTTATAAATGTGTTTGGGGACTTTGGTATGAATGCCTCTGTGTTATAAATGTGTTTGAGGACTTTGTAAGAATAGTTGCCCCTGTGTTATAAATGTATTTGGGGACTTTGGTTATTGGGTAAGAGAAATGGGCTTTTTTTGTGTATGGAGCATTTGTGAGCCCGTTTACCCAATACTCATATGTGTATGGTTGGGCTAAAGAGAGATATATGTGAGTGAGAGATAAATTAGCCCAACCTTGAATGTGTTTGAGGAGGCTTCTTGTGGATTTAGGGCCTCCCAGTTTTGGCCCCTAACAGGGGTGAGCAAAAACTGATCGCATCGACAGCTATAAGGGTGATAAAAAAGCGGGTCAATTGAGAAACCGACCCAACCTGTTTAGAAAATGGGTGAAATGGGTTGATTCAGTCGGTTTTTAGGGTCTTTCGGTTTGGAAAATCGGTTTTGGTGGTTTATTAGGTCGGTTGTCAGTATGATAATTGAAATCGAAACCGACCCGAAAAACCGAAGTGTCAAAACGACGTCGTTTTGCACATAGGGTTTAGTTACATTATATATTTTTTAATTTTAATTATACATATTATATATATTCAAAATCATTTTTATTTTAATATGTAATATATTTTATTAAATAAGAAAATAGTAAGTATAAAAGGGTTAGGGTTTTTTTATTCTCTTCATTTCTCTCTCCCTTCCCTCGACTCTCTCTCTCTCTCTTCTACGTTTATTTTTTCCTCTTTTCTTCTCCTCTCGACTCTCTCTCTCTCTGCTCCACCTCTCCTTCAATCAGGACCACGGTTGCTTCGCTGTCGATATCGACCATGGCTTCCGGATCTACAATTGCGATCCCTTCCGCGAGATCTTTCGTCGGGATTTCGATCGTGGCGGCGGCATCGGTGTTGTCAAGATGCTTTTTCGGTGTAATATTTTGGCTCTCGTTGGTGGTGGACCCAACCCTCAATATCTGCCTAATAAAGTTATGATATGGGACAACCACCAGAGCCGATGCTACGGAGAGCTTTCTTTCCGCTCTAAAGTTAGGTCAGTTCGGCTTTGGAGGGATCGAATTATCGTTGTTTTGGAACATAAAATTTTCATTTATAATTTTGCGGATTTGAAGCTGCTGCATCAGATTGAGACTATCGCAAATCCAAAGGGACTTTGCACGGTTATTGTGTGCAGGTCTTTTGTGAGTATTTTTTATTTGGCAGCCCCATACAATGCCTCTTTTGTTAGGCTTAGGTCTGATACAGATTAACTACCTTAGATAGCACTCCCCTCCTTCAAATTTTATGTAAAGTAGGACTTTTATCACATATTTTTTGTGCAGCCAAGTTAGTTAGAAATTGTTACATAATAGATTAGACTGATTAATGATGATTAATCATTGAAAATTAGTCACTTGTATAGGCTAATTATTTGTGCAGTTGCTTTATTTTGTAAATGGATTGGATTGGATGCTGTAAATTCATATATGGAATTGATGAAGTATTCCAAATTATGTAATTTTCATTTTGATCAACTGTTGAAAATTCAAATCGAAAAACCAACCCAAACCGATTGGTTTCGATTTTGGCGGTTTCCCATTTAGTCGGGTCGGTTGTCGGTTGATATATTACAATTTCGGTTTTGGTTGAAACCGACCCGACTAACCTGATTGACCCGAAACCGACCCAATAACCACCCCTAGACGGCTAAACGGTGCAAATGGTGGTGGTTTGTCGGTTTTTATCGATGTGATAGGGTTATGCATTTGGTTTCTCGGATCGGTGGCAGTCCACTAGTTAGTGAACTGACCGAGAAACCGACCGGTGGTTTTTTTTAATATATATTTTGTGTTCTATAATTTAAATTTATTATATATAATATAGATGTATAACAAAAAAAAATTTAAAAAAAAACATTTTATTTTTTCCTTATTCTCTCTTTTCCCCCTGATTTTCCTTCTCTCTTCTTGTTCCACTTTTCTTCTTCTTCGACGTGATTTTTGTCGGCGAAGAGCCTCTCGACAGATAGTCGGAGGTCAGGAATCGTCCTCCGGCTTACCCTTTCTTTTTCGGGGTTTAGGGAATCCAATTTCCCCAATTTCTCAATTTTTTTCAAAACCCCAAATTTGAAATTTTGAAACCCTAATTTGTTTTTTCTTTCAATTTTTGCAATTTTCTTCTACGAAATTGATTACCCATTCCCTATTCCCTCTTTAACAGATCGTGAATGAAGGGTTGTGGTATGTCAGAAACATTGAAAACAACCTGGATATTCAAGGGAATTTGACAAACATGAGAAAAGATGCAGATGTTCTGTGGTTATGAGTAGAGCTATATCGCAGATAACTAGACGTGGATCTCCGCAAACCATCTCTCCAAGGAAAAACCCCAAAAGAAATCCTGGAACTACAATTTCGGATTCATCAAAGAACATATTCATGGAATTCAAGAAGAATAAAGTGAGTTGTTTACTGGATAGCCCTTCCAGGTGGCCTGTCAAAGTATTGGCAGTTAATTGCATGTATAGAATAAGTCCATCCATTCTGATAGACTATGAAAGCAGAAAATTCCAGACGGGGGAAAGATTGTTTGAAGCCAAAACTGTCATGATCTCTGATATATTGGTTGATTGCCTTACTGTCATGATCTCTGATATATCCAAGCCCCAATTTCTCTTCCAATTTCATTACATAATCCGCTATGTCAAAACTGACCAACCTGACCGAAACTGACTAAGGTCGATTTGCTTCGGTTTCTCCTAAGGTCGGATCGGTGGTCGATTTAATATTTATCCCGTCGGTTTGGTCAATTTCGAGTGAGTCACCGACCAACTACACCAAAATCGACCTGATGCTCACCCCTAGTCAAGATAAATATTGGTTTTATGATTAATTATCCAATTAAAGAGCCCTGAGACAGTTGACCTTGGAGGTTGTCACTCATGGCAACCTCTTAGAATTTTGTAACTTTGGTTTTTTTTTAATACTAGAGTGTTATACGTAAATGTTTAAACCCTTTTACAACATCTAATTTAACAATCACTCGTTGCAACCCCAAACTCTTCGTGCCCTTGTGTATTCCCTCAAAGTTTAGTCAATAGACTATGAAAATAATTATTGTGTAAAAAAAGACTGAAAATAATTAAATGGCTAAATTTGAGCATAAAATATGCAAAATCATTTATTATCCTCATTTTATCTTCCTTTCCTCCTTAATTATTTTTTAATTTTTTATATTTTATTTATTTTTTTTGTCCTAGAATACGAATATTCAGCTCTGATCACATTTTCTATGTACCTCAAACATCTAAATAAGAATTGACCAAATAAACTATGATGATAACATAATAAGAGATCAAATCAAATCAACATAAAATTAGACGAAACATACATACTGATACAATGAGACTTGAATCCGACTATTCACGATTCATACATGATGTAGCTACTAGTTGAGTTAATAGCTTATTAATCCTTTCTTCTAACTAAAGAGGGAAAATAATGATATTGAATTCCTTTTCTGCAAATTGGAATAAAATCCAAAGACCAATAATTGTATTTGAGGGCCAAGGTCAGGGATGATGAAACTCGAGAAGAAAAATAATAATAATAATAATAATATATATAATATAGTTACTATTTGTGATCTTCTCTGCCCATTAAATCTTCTTTTATTGGAAAAAAGTATTATTGCTATTTGATTCTCTATCAGCATGACTTTTTGCCTTAACTTTGTTGTTTTGTTAGGGTACAGCTCGAATGAGTAGCTTGTCTGTTGGCTCACGCATTGGCTGCACTTGCCATTAACAGTTTGTTGCGAATCGATGCTAATCCAGTCATCGTCCACCTTTCTCTTCGATTATTAGTTTCAGAGTTTAAATTATACTAGGATCATCCTAAAAACATTACTTTTTAAGATTCCATTCAAATCATGTCAAATAATCTATTTTTTTTTCAAATTTAACATTAATTTTACACACTATCTCACCAAATCCAATCCCTTAATTGTAGAAATTGATTTTCCTTATTTTCATGTTTCTAAATTGAAAAAAAAAAAACAACAAAAAAAAACTTTCCTTCTTAAAAATAAATTCTTGATATGACAAAAAAATCTTAATTCACTGTACATGTAGTTGTAACGTGAAAACTGAAAGGTTTTTTTTTTCTATTGATTTTGTTTTTTTAAATTGTATTCCATTTTTGTGGTCGGGGACTTTTTCTTTTCTTTCTTGTCCGTACTTCCATTTTTCAAAAATGAAAACAAATATTTGAAAGAAAGGTAATTTATAATATTTTATCAAGTAATTTTTTTTGAGATGATAATTTATCAACTTTGTCTAATATTATTAAGTTTGATAAATGATAGAGATTTATTTGTAGGAAAAAAGAAAAAAAATATAGATAAGATTAGAGAGTGGATATGGTGAGAGATGGTGTAGAATAAAACTTTGTAGTCATTGAATGAGATTAAGAAAGGATTATATGTCATCAATCTAATGGAATCCTAAAAACCTTATATTTTAGGATCATCCTAATAGAATTAGTACCCTTAATTTCACAAGTTCTTACTTTAGGTGCAGAAAGAAAAATGATTTCACCCAAAGTTTTAATTTCCACCTATTTTTCAATGGAATAGAAATTAGTTATTATTGAAATTATATTATATTATATATATATATATATATAACATAATAACATAACAACATCTATATCTATACTATATATAAAAGTACGAATAATGGAAAACTTTATGTTTTTCGATTATACCATTTTTCAAATATATTTCTAAATTGAAATTATTAAAATTTATTATTTAAAAATTAATTATAAAATTTCAATTTAAACCAAATTATAAGTTTGTAAAATTGATTTCATTGATGAACATGCAAATTTCTATGAATAATGGGAAACTTTATGTTTTCCGATTGTACCCTTTTTTTCAAATATATTTCTAGATTTCCATTACTAAAATTTAGTATAATTTTATTATTTAAAAATTAATTAAAAGTTTCAATTTAGACCAAACTTTTAAAAGTTTGTCAAATTGATTTTCATTGATGAACATGCAAATTTCCTTTACTATTATTTTTTGAATTTAATATTTTACTTTTAAATTCAATTTTTTAAATTTCAATAAAAAGATTAAACTAACACTAACACTAACACGTACAATACTATTGTTAGTGAAGCTCCATCTCTTCGTAATACAATATTTTGCCGCATTCACTTTGTTCAATTGGAAATTATTTAGTTAGAAGAGTATGTGATATTATGATTTTGATTTTCATGTCTTGTCTCTGTGTTAAAAAAATTTCATAAGATGGTCATTATAATTTCATGAGGAGGTTATCAAAATTCCATAGTGTGGTTACCAAAATTTCATATGGAAGTTATCAAAATTTCATAGTGTGGTTACCAAAATTTCATAGGATCAGGTTATTAAAATTTCTTAGGAAGGTTATTGAAATTTCATAGTGTGGTTATCACAATTTTATAGAAAGGTTATCAAAGAGATTATCAAAATGTCATAGCGAGGTTATAAGAATTTTATAGTGTGGTTAACAAAATTTCATAAGGAGGTTACTTTCATAGGGAGGTTATCAAAATTTCATAGTATGGTTATCAAAACTTTTTAGTGTGGTTATCAAAATTTCATATGAAGGTTTTAAAAGTCTCAATTTCACAAGGAGTACCAAAATTTGATAGAAGTTTATCAAATCTCATAGAGTGATTATCGAAATTTCATAGAGATCGGATTATGAAAATTTATAGGAAGATTATCAAAATTTCATATTGTTATCAAAATTTCAAAGCAAGGTTATCAAAATTACATAATGTGATTATCAAAATTTCATAGAGGGGTCAACAAAATTATATAGAGAGGTTATCAAATTTTCAAAATGTGATTACCAAAATTTCATAGTGGTATTTATGGGGAGCTTATTAAAATTTCATAGTATGGTTACCAAATTAAGAAGGTTATTAAACTTTTATCGTGGAGTAATCAAAATTTCTGGGAGAATATCAAAATTTCATAGTTTAGTTTTCAAAATTTCATAAGAGGGTTATCAAAATTTCATAATGAGGTTATCAAAAAATCATAGGGAGGTTATCAAAATTTGTAGTTATCAAGATTTCATAAGGAAGTTATCAAAATTTTATAGGGAGGTTTATCAAAATTTTATAGGAATGTTTATCAAAATTTCATAGTGAGGTTATCACAATTCCATAGTGTGATTATCAAAATTTCAGAGTGTGATTACTAACAATTCATATGGAGGTTTTTAAATTTTCATAACGTGGTTATCAATATATCATACGAAGGTTATCAACATCTCATAGTGTTGGTTATCAAAATTTCATTGGGAAGTTATCAAAATTTCATAGTGATGTCTTCAAAATTCCTTAGGGAGGTTAACAAATTTCATAAGAAAGTTAAAAGAAATTTATAAAAAGGTTCTCAAAATTTTATAGTATCGTTATTAAAATTTCATAGGAAGGTTATCAAAATTTCATAAAGAGGTCATAAGAAATAGTGTAATTATCAAAATTTAATAGTGATGTTATCATAATTTCATATGAATATTTCATTTAAACACATTGGGCCAAGTGCAACAAACGTGAAAGTTAAAACTAGTATATTAAAGTTAGAAAGGAAATTACCCTTTTATCCAGTTATAAGATGCAACACATTCACTCAAGAATAAATTGTCAGGGGTATTTTGGTATTTTCATGCTCGGTTTTTTCGCTATTTAGGTTAATAGCCAAGGGTGTTTTGGGAACTGTTGCGCCAAAAATCTCTTAAAGAGTTTTTGCGTTAAAAACTTTATGACAGCATGGGGGCATGCCAGTCAATTTGCTGAAATTGACAAAGAGGTTGTAGAAACATGGATCTGGTGCGCGGAGCAGCAGATTAAAGATTAGAGCGATTTGTGGGGACTGGATCAAAGTCACACCGCAGCATTTATCATTGGATCCATAAGATGAGCCTTCCTAATGTGCGCTGCAAGAGCTATTCTTGATTGAGATTGAGAGAAAATAACAAGTTGATTGTTATTGCTGAGAGAGA
Organism: Corchorus capsularis; assembly: GCA_001974805.1. NCBI lineage: Eukaryota > Viridiplantae > Streptophyta > Magnoliopsida > Malvales > Malvaceae > Corchorus > Corchorus capsularis. Next base: position 10,357 of record AWWV01010420.1, on the reverse strand, counting down.
AACACGTGTACAGTGTTTTAACGTCCGGACACAAGATTGAAATAGGGAAAACACTACACTACAGAAGTGTTCTTTTGTCCGGAGACAAGATTGAAACAAGAGAAATATGAAGAAAACTAAGAACTCGTGATGAACAATAGAAAAAGCGCAGAGCTTTTGAGAGAAAAGAAACACATAGCTTAGTTTTTTGCGCGGACCAAGTTTGTAGCTGCAGAAGCTGGTTTGAGATGAGTGATATCTGTCTGAAACTCTGGGATTGATCCCTTTATATAAGGGGCAGCATGGGCGCCTTAAATTTGATGGGCTTGACTTGCTCAAGAAGGCGAATTCCACCTCCTCAGGAGATGACAGCTTCTAGGAAGGAGAGGTGAAACTTCCTTCTTCTTCTGATAGCTTCCAAAGGCAGGGAGAGGGAAGGGAAACATCTAGGACGCCTCCTGGCTTCTAGAAACACGTTGGCCTTCCTCCTTGTCTTGTAATTTTCGTCATCCTCCTCCTCCTGGTACAATTTAGCATGTCTCTGTTGCCTCCTCTAAGCTGAAATCAACTAATTTGACTATGAGGTGGCCTCCAAACATTAAGATTTGGACTCTTATCATCAAAGCCACGAAATTAACTATACTTAGTCATATTTAGCTCATCAAATTATAAAAATAACGCTCAATTAAGAAAATGACTAAAACCGGGGTGAGAAAGCCAAATATCCTGAACTAAAAAGAGTGTAAAAGTTTCCACCGATATCCAAAATGGCTCAAATTTGATATCTAGCCATAATTTCATGTAACTAAGGTGATGGATCACCTTAAACCGACAACGTGTTCTTAATTGAAAACCGAGACAAAGTTTTTCGACTGTGTCAAAATGAGATGAATTTTCACCAGTAGGTGCGGCATGGAACAAGGATCATCATGGTATGCTCCAATCTTGGAGCCGCACACTCTAGCTAGGCCAATTCCTCCCATTTTGCCTTTTTGTCCTTAATTGAACAAAATGCAAAAGTTGTAGTTTTGCCTCCCGAGAGATGGGAAGTAGCTAGGCGGCTCTACTAACATGTTAGGGAGAAAATATTGAGGAGGTGTGAGTCTGAAATATCATGCCTCTCTCACTTAGATAAGAGTTTCTCTTGCTGACAAACTTTAGCTCTCCCCCTCCTTTAATTGCAGGAAGAAGGAGACAGGTTCCTGAGACAAGGCGGCCCCTCCTCTTGGTCATAGGAGACGGCTTGGGCTTAGTATTGTAAGTCCATGAGATGTTTCCCATCTCCTGGTTACAATTTCCTTTTTTACTGTCTGCCTCCTACTGACAGCTTAATTAAAAGGAGATCTCCTCTTAATTAATTTTTCTGCCTCCTCCCTAGTACAGGGAGGCATTAATGGGAAAATAAAAATAATTATTAAATAAATATTTAACAATTAAATCAATTATTTAATTATTAATAATTGAATTAGGAAATATTTAATTAAATAAAAATTTAATTATAATTATTAAATAATTATTAAATAAATATTTATTATTTATTTAATAATTTTCGGCCTAATTTATTAATTACAAGAATTTCCTAATTCAATTAGAATCAGGGTGGTGCAGAAACTAGGTTTCATCAGGATTTTTATTAAATATTGACCACACATCTTGATATTATTTATGTGAAGACCAATTTACCCTCAATTGTAAATTGAGGTATAAACAGGAACTATGATTAAAAGTTACTATTGATGGATCCCTTTCTCAATAAACTAATCTTTTTTCTAGAATATTTAGCAAATAAACCACAAACTATTTCTGAAGTTAAAAGGACTATTAAGGACTAATCAGAATTAATTCTCTGATTTGTGGTTAATTTGGAGCACTGTACAGTGGGATAATTCGTTCTTTTTGCCATTTTTTGGGTGCACGATTTGTTGACACGTGGACTTTTTTCTGCTGTCTCTCTCCCTGTTATTTAGTCATTGGTCAGAATACTATTTTAGTTTGGTTATGTTATAATGTTTTGACCCTTTTATCCCATTTGAATCATTTCATTCCAACAACCCGTTTATTTAAGGTGAGCTGCAACATGTCTCTATTTGAGTGGTTGGTTAAAGTATCTAGATTCTTCTTTATTTATTTTTTGATTTTCTACAGATCTTTCTCTTTCTACTTCTACCGTTTCCTCTCCTCTCTCTTTCGACTCTTCTTCTTCTTCTTCCCCCCTTTTTTTTTGTTTTCTTCTTGCTATCTCTCTTCAGTTCCTCTCTATTTTTTTCACGATTTTTTGCACGTTTAGTTTCTTCACCAATCACTCTTCAAGTAACACTTCTTTTCCTTTTTGTTTTTTTTTCCTGATCGTTTTTTTCATCTCTTTTGGTTGAATTTTTTATCGCAATTTTCGCTTTTTTTGTGATTTATTTATATATTTTTCAAATCTTTTTTTTTCTGATTTCGATTATTTGATTTTCTTGCTTCTTCTTTAATGGAATGAAGGATCAATATAGGGCTTGCACTTATTTCAGTGTTCACTGTCAATCTCTCTACCTATGTCGAGGTAAGCACCCAAATGATAAATTCCATTTATTGTTACGTTTTCCATACTTAATTGATTATTTGTTCATACATTGCTTTGGGAATTAGGAATTGAATGGGTTTTTCTCATATTCATTTAAACTGATTTAACAGAATATTTAATTTCATCCGGGCAATGTTTGTTTAGCCACAAAATTTTCTCTTTCTTTTTTTGGCCTTTTTTCTGCGGAAGCCTAGCTTTGATGGTTTATTCTTTAATTTCTTTTTTGTATAAGACCATTCAGGTTAGTTTCTTAATTTCTTTATATCCATTTGTCTGTTTTTTTTTGTTAGTTTTCATCTTTTGTTTTTAATCTTTGATTCCCTCTGATTTGCTATATGTTGTTTTCAGCTTAGACACATTCAATCTTCTTTAGAGAATTGGTTTTGAAATTGTCAGGGGACGGATGGAGTGCCAAAACTCACGTTAGTTCCCCCCCCCCCCCCTTTTTTATGTAGGTTTTTCCTTTTTTCATTATTAAGTATTAAACTTCTTTTGATTCTTTCTTACCTCTTTTCCCGTTTTATGGTTGAATTAAATGGGTTTGAATGAGAAAAGAGAAACTTCTTTGCTTGATTGGTTATTTATTTTATGGGAATCAATCAGGAATTGAACTATTTCTTACATGTTGAAATGTTTAGAAGTTTCATTTTTTAGTATTGCAGGCAAGGAAAGGGAAAGGCTGTTGAAAAATCGGTGAATGATTTCAAGGTGTTTTCCACAGAGAAATCACTCAACAATTTCAGGTAATTGCTCATTCTCTTCCATGTTCTGCTTGAACTATTTCTTACCTGTTGAAATAGTTACAATTTTCATTTTTAATATTGCTGGCCAGAAAAGGGAAAGACTATTGAAATATTGGTGAATAATTTGAAGGTGTTTTCCACACTCAAATTCTCTTCCATGTTCTCCTTTCATATATATGGTAATTTAATTCTATTTCTAGGAAAGCCATTATTAATTGTCATTCACGTCTTAGAATTGTCTCTTCATGTCTTCCATGATATTTAACTTGAAAAGTCTAATAAGATAAAAATGGAGGCAAGTTTCAGGCCATTAATCTTAATGCATTGAATTTTAATTGAATCCAATCCCTCCATTTGATAAAATGGAATTAGGAATAGGGGTAATATGCCCAATCATGAAATGATTCAGCTGAAAAACAATCTTAAAATTATGGCTAGGAGCTTGATAAAAACTATCTTTTTATAAACTTGCAGAGAAGCTTCCAAACCTATTTATTTGATTAGGGTTTTTTATGGGCATGTGGTTTCAAATTTTGCATTTATTTGATTTCAATTTAGATGTGTTTGTTTTCGACAGGAAGATTCATAATTAGAGGAGAGTCTACAGTTACTCTTTTAGGTAAGAGGCAAGAAACTCTTAACTATTAATATATTGATTTCATGCTTCTTAATTATGTATTTTCTTATAATTTTTCTTCTAATGAAGCAATAGCAGATTGTGAGATTGCTAAAGTTGAGTTCTGTGTATACCTTTGCTTATTTTAGGCAAGAGTTAATATATCAATATTATCTTCCTTTCTTCTTGGTAATGTGACTATTTGTTACTTTCTCGGTTTCTCAAGTGTGACATTACATTTTTGTCAATTGGTGATCTCAGCCTCACTGCGATTCTCCGAAAATCTGATGCTGCTAACTGTGTTGGTATTCTTATGATAATTAGAATAGAACTTTGGTTGAGAATTCTTTTGTTAACTTGACAATTATTTCCTTATGAAAATATCTACTTCTAGAGTTATTAGCTTGATTTGCTACAAGTAGTACAGTGAGAATGTAGTGTTTAGTCTGATTCTTGGGATCTTGATTTGAATGGATTATGGAATATGTAAATCACACTCAGCAGACTCGGTATGGAATGTTCTTCCGATGTTAAAGACTATAGAAAGTCTAACAAGTTGCAGTCTAAAAAGCTTTTAAATATTATTACTAGAACCGGCAGTTGTAAGATTAATCTATTGGCTGCTGTTATTTTATGTTGCATAGGTGGATGGATTATAGTTGTTAAATATGCATAGTGTAATTAGAGAAAACATTTATCACTCGCTTCCTGAATATCTTTTGGATGTATATACAGCTGCTGTACAAGCTAGGTCTTTTGATAGGATGGCAGCCATTCATATTAGTCCTCATCTACATAGGACCTTTTTGATGTAAACATAAGTAACTCTTTTTGTAACCTCCCTCTTTCATATATAATATAAGTATCTTTTATGAGCAAAAAAAAAAATTATAGAAAACATTGGTATCAACCCATTGCTTAATCAAATTATCAAGTTTCCTAATCCTTCACACAGCGTAGCGCGCGCAGAGGCAGAACCAGAAAAATTTCTTTGGGGGGGCCGGTCGATGTATACATATATACATCATATTCCAATCATGAATTGAATCACCATCAATTTAATAAGTAATAACATAAGAAGAAAATACAATAAATAAAAATATAATTCTCGAATATATTTAAATCAATTAAAGAAAACTTGATCCATTTATATATAAAGGCAGCCAATATCAAGGGGCCGAATTCAAAAAATGTAGACAAATTCAAAAAGAAAAGGACCAAATTAGAAAACAAAAAATATGGGGGGACAAGACAAGATTTTTTCACTATATTTGGTTGATAAAATGCACATACAAGCAAGATTTCCTAAGCGGAGGGGGGCCATGGCCCCTGCTGCCCCCTCCTTAGTTCCGCCAGTGCACGCGCGGGTCAAGTCTTGTGATCCCTATACTTTTATGCATTATGCTATTTAACCCTCACAAATTCTAGGTTTGATGATTTAACGTTTCGACTAATTATTTTATTTTTTGTTCTGTTTGTCCGATCAAGGTGATTCAAGTGTCTATCTAAAGGTAATTTAATGATCTACATCTTTCATGAAGTACTCAAAAGTCAATTTTAATGTTTTGATTTTTAAAAATGCTTCTGAAATTTTGTGGTCTCAATTGTCGGTCTATCTAATATTGTATAATTTTCGGTCCACTTGTCCGATTGAGATTGTTCAAGTGTCGTTTAAAAGGTTATTGTGTGATCTACAACTTTTTTCAAGGGCCTAAAACCTAAATTTGTTTAATGAGTTTCGTGCAGGGTTCAAAATGAATTTTTATGTTTGGTATCCATAAACAAATATTTTTTTTGCTGGATTATTTATCAAATGATCCTCATACTTTTATATTTTATGCTATTTAATCTTTTACAATTATGGGTTGGACGATTTAACGCTTCGGCTTTTATTTTTGTATTCTTTGTTCTATTTGTCCGATTAAAGTGATTTAAGTGTCTATTAAAATGTGATTTCATGATCTACAACTTTCATGGATAACTTAGAAGCCAATTTTAATGTTTTGACTCTAAAATATGCTTCCCAAATTTTATGGTTTCGATTGTCTGTCTATTTAATACTGTATAATTTTCGGTCCATTTGTCCGATTGAGGTTGTTCAAGTGTCGGTTAATTACAATTATTTAATCAAATTATATATGTCATATGTTATATTACATAAGTGAAGGTCCAAAAAAACTCAATTTAGTAATGAATTTAATCATTCATTTCGCTGAATTATGGTTAAGTTAATTTGGTTGGTGTTGATTATATATTCATATTAATTTTAGTGTTAATGTTAATCAAGGTCATTTTATTTATTTGTAGCTAGAAAAAAAATTATCTTTTGTACAGTAATATTTTTTCTTTTGTCCAGACTTCTCATGTAATATAAGAATGTGCTAAAGTTCTATTTTCTGTCAAGTGTGGTCTTAGTTTCACAACTTACGACAAATAATCACTACTTATAGAAGCTACCTAAGTTTAAAAAAGCACCAACTAAATATTTTACTTATAATATTTTTATACTTCTGATGTTCATAGCCTATACAAATGCTATAAAATGAAATAATCATAAAGATAACTATGCAAAATCAATTATCATTACAAACTAATACCTATATGTTCATATTCAATTGTTCCCTCCTTTCACAACCTCGTCGCGAAGCACGGGCCCTGTGACTAGTATATATATATTATCAAATGTAAGATCCTGATTCAACTTCAATTATATATGAATCCAAACTTTTAATTTTGATAATTAGAATTCAAATTCTAAAAATCTCAAATATTTTTGTTTCTTTTTAATTGTAGATCTAGGAGGAAAAATATCTCCTCTCCCAACCTTGTTGAACATGAGTACATTAAACAACTATCGTGTAGACCTAAAAATTTCGTATAATTGAAAAGAACTTTGCTACACAACCCTCCATTTTGCTCCACACATTGTTCCCTCCTGACGTGTCAACCACACGTTAGGCCACATGTCATCACTTTATTGGTCCCAATACATTCTTTACAAATTTTAATTTTTCTAACCCTTAAAATAAAATTTTAATTTTAATTTGGGCTAAACTTGGTGAATTAGTTATATATTTTATTTCTAAAACCCTATAACAATATTATTAATTATGGAATTTACCCTTAAAATAAAAAAATTAATTTGGGGCTAAACTTAGTGAAATTAGTTTTGTATTTTATTTCTAAAACTCTATAACGATAAATTATTAATTTTGAAATTTACCCTTAAAATAAAAATAAAATTGTAATTGGGGCTAAACTTAGTGAAATTAATTTGTTTTATATTTTATTTATGAAAAATTCTATAATAAAAAAAAAGATGACACGTCAAGAGGGAGACTTTGGAGGGGCAAGAAGAATTATTCAATTGAAAAATTATCACATTTATTATTATAAACACATTCTTGAAATTTATTGAATAATTAAAAAAATGGTAGATTAAGATGACACATAGTTCAGTCAATAAGATTCCAATGTCTAATTGTTTAAACAATCAAACTTAACTTATATTCATCACTTTTTATCTCTAATTAAATTGAGATAAATTTTTTTTTGAAGGGCTAAATTGAGATAATTAGTAGATAAATTACATCATTTGACCAATTAAATCTAAAGGCTTCAAATTTTAGCTAATCAAATTTTCCATCATGTGTCATCTTATTTATCTCTAATTATAGTTAATTGTTTAGAGATAAATAACTAAGAGAAATTAAGTTCTATCTACCACTATAAATACCAAGCTCCTAAAGTCATTTTTCACACAATTGAAAGCAAAGGGTTGAGAAACTGAAGTGCAAAGTCTTCAAATAAGAAGATCCAAATAAGTGCAAAGTGTCGAGAAGATCTAAGAAAGATTTTCAAATAAGAAGATCCATCCAGAGAGGATAATCAAAGAAGATTATTGGGCCACTCCTCTAGTCTCAAATCTAAAAAGAGGATAATAAAAGAAGATTATTGGGCCACTCCTCAAGCCAAAAGATTCAAGATTAAGTGGCATCAAGTCTCGAATCAAATCTTGAAGCATACTTTTGCAAAGGAGAAGAATCTGAGGATAATTTCTTGTCATTAGAATTTTCAAAAATTGTACCCACATTTATTTTATCAATTAATAAAATTATTATTTGGCCCCAATTTTTATTCTCTTAGACTTAGAAATTTTGTGTGTATGAATTCCTGGCACACTTACTAGGACCATCTTTATCTCTCATCTCTTTTGCATCTCTCGTTAAGGCTGTGAAAGCCAAAAATAAAGACAAAGCCAAGCATATTCTCCAAGGAGTTGAATAATCCCGAATAATTGGAAAATTATCACATTGTTCATTATAAAAATATTCTTGAAATTTATTGAATAATTTTATAAATAAAATTGGTAGATTAAGATGACACATGGTCTAATCAATGTCTAATGGTTTGACAAATCAACATTAACTTTAAGTTAGTACCTTTTATCTCTAATTAAATTGAGATAATTGATAGATAATTTACATCTTTTGACAAATCAAATCTCAAAGGCTTTAAATATTAGCCAATCAAATTTCAATCATGTATAATCCTATTTATCTCTGTTCAAAATTAATTATTTAGAGATAATAACCAAAAGAAATCAAGGCTATGTGCTTGGTAGTAGAAAACAATTTCTTTTTTTAAGAGTATCAAAGAAACCAAATAGTCATACAACATGTGCCAATGAAAAAAAGTATAGTTTTAGAAAATGAAAATGACAATGGAGTGAAAATCTCAAAATAAAATGACAGTGGTGTGAAAATCTCAAAATAAAATAAAAAAATTTTTTATTTCCACTCAAATGCCAATTTCATTTTTCAAAAGTATACTCATTTTCATTGACACATGTTGTGTGGCTCCTTGATTACTTTTATATTTTTAGAAAATGAAATCAGAAATATAATGTTTTCTACTACCAAACATAACCTAATTAAGTTTTCTTGAACCTCTCCATCTACCATTATAAATATCAACCTCCCCGAGTCATTTTTCACACACAATTGAAAGTAGAGTAGAGAAGCTGATCGTGTAAAGTCTCTAAAAGATCCAAGAAAAATTATCAAAGAAGAAGATCCAAGGTCCATGGAAGAAGGATCATTACTTAAAGAAGAAGATCAAAGGAGAATTATCAAGGAAGCTGAAGATGTCTAAAGAATTGTTGCAGCTTATTCTTTAAGAATTGTCTCCGCTTATCTGCTGCTGCGTATTCTTGAAGAATTGTCCCTGCTTATTTGTTGCTTATCAAATTCCAAGTTATCAAAGTATCAATTCCAGATTAAGTTGCCAAGACCCTTGAATAATATTAACATATTCAAAATCAAGTCTTTCGACCCTTGAATCAAATTTTGAAACAAATCTTTACAAAGAGGAGAACCAGAGGATAATTTCTTGTAATTAGAATTTCTAAAGAGTGTGCCCACATTTATTTGATCCATTAATAAAACCATTATTCGGCTCTAATTTTTCTTGTCTTATTTTTAAACTTCAAAATTTGTGTGTATATGAAATGTTTTTTTATATTAGTATATGAAATTATTTATGATATGTATATATACAAAGACTTATAATTATATAAGTCCCTGACAAAAATCTGTTGGATTTATTTTATTGGTTTGGCCCATATAACTTTGGGCTTTCCTTGTCATTAAAGGGTTTTAATTGATGGACTTAAAAATCCTAGTTAGACAAGGCCTTAAAGAGGTCCATAAGGATTTAAGAATCCTATTAGGGTTAGGACCTAAAGGGTTTATTATATAAAGGGATGAACCCTCTCCTTTCTCTTCATAAGATCAAAAAAAAAATACTTGACGGCTAGGTTTTCTCATCTATCAGAGAAACCATAAGAGTTGAAGGCAGAAAGGGGAAAATCATCTTGTTCGAGATTTTCTGCACAAAGCTATGGACAAGAGGTAAGTTTTAACTTTCTTGTTTATAATTGTACGTGGTTGATTTATTCGGGATAAAAGATCCAACCAATTATGTTCATATTTTTTATTATGGTTTATTAGAAAATATGCTTACAATTGGTATCAAGAGCTTGGTTATAAGCCCGAAAGATTACCATTAAAGATGAATTATACTCGTGTTCTTGAAAAGTTTAAGGAATACATCAAAGATTTATTGCTTCCGCTTAATTTTAATAGCAATTGACTATTAGGAAAATCATGTTAGGTTTTATATTCACATTATATAATTTATGATCATGTTTAGCTTTGTTAATTGCATAAAAGTTAATGATTTGATTATCTCTAATCGAATCGATTAAAGTTTTAGCTAGGAACCATTCTTGATTCCGAAAAGTGGCTAAAATTTAAAGGTTTAAGCTTTAGTCGGAAATTAATTTGGATTCCGAAAAGAAACTAAAGATTAAAGAATTATCTTTATGGATAGAATTGCTTTGATTCCATATTATAGTCTTGTAATTCAATCTAGTTTTGCCGAAAAGAATCC
>AWWV01010415.1:0-15735 GCA_001974805.1 Corchorus capsularis | reverse complement strand
TTTTTTTTAATATTAATTAGTTAATTAAAATTACTTAGTTTATTAGTTTATGTTTAATTAATATCTAATTAGTTTATTATTAATTAGTATTTAAATAGTTTATGATTAAAATGAAGGAAAATGAATTTGAAGATCTGTTAAAAATGAAGTTTGAAGAAGTTGTTAGAAATTAAGTTTAGGGTTTGAAGGTTGAGAGTTTGAAGAAGTTGTTAGAAAGTTCAAAATATGAACAAAGGGCAAAAGTGTAAAAAGAGGGACTATATTTAGCAAAACGGGAGCGATAAATAGCAATCCAGTATTTAAATTTGTGCACACCCTTACAAATATTCCTGGATTCACACTAACTAATACATTACTTCAATTACAACAAATAAAACAAAAATTAGAAAAATTATATGACCAAAAGAACTTTTTTATAAAAAAAAATTGATTTTTTGACATTTGTCTTGAACCTTTAGCAAACAAACAACCTCAAAAACAAATACTATACAAGACAAGATGTTTCCCTTTTCTTCTTTTTTCTTCTTTTCCTTTTTTCCGTTTTTATGTTATAAAAATATAAACATATTATATATATATATATATAAATAATTAAAGGCAGAGGATAAACATATTTTAAATATTTATAGTAAGAGGATAAACATATTTTTTTACTAGAAAGTAAAACCAATTTAGGTGTCTTCTATGTTTCTGACTTTCTGCAATGATTTTTTTTTTTTGGTTAAATTCTGTAATGATATTTGACTCTTATAAATCTTTTTTCTTTTATTATTTTTATCAAATTATATTATATCACAATCATCTTTATCCATTTTTCCATTATTGGATTCCAAATTCCTGCTTACCCTTTTGAGAATCTCCTCCATCTTCTATTTCTCCCTTTCACTACTTCAATTCAACACTCCAAAAAAAGACGAAAAGAGAACCCAAAAATATCTTCATTGTTATTGTCCCGAAAGAAAAAAAAAAAATTCAATGAAATTTGGTAAAGAGTTCAAGACCCATCTAGAGGAGACTCTACCCGAGTGGAGAGACAAGTTCCTATGTTACAAACCCCTGAAGAAACTCCTCAAAAACCTTCCTTCAACCCCAACCGTTGATCCCCATCTCCCCCATGATCAACGGCCTGTGTTTGCTAAAACCACCAACACAGCTGGTACCGCCGGTGATCATGATCCTCAACAGCTGCCGGTTGATTTGGAAGATTGGTTTGTCAGAATTTTGAATGAAGAGCTTGAAAAGTTCAATGACATTTTATGTTGATAAAGAAGAAGAGTTCGTTATTCGCTTTCAGGATTCTTTTTCCTGTTCTCCTTATTCTTAGTCCTTAGATTTTTTGTTACAAATTAGTAGTATTTTTTTTGGCCAGATACAAATTAGTATATGGGTCATTGGTTTTTTTTTCAATTTAAACTTTCCATTTTAATGGGCAGTATTTATCTTTGAATTGTTATAAATAAGAAAAGAGAATATATTAAGATTGCAGGAACCGAGCTTTTGTTTTTGCTTTATAAGATGATTCATTATTGGATTATTGAAAATTTTGGAAGGGACTATGGTAGTGGCAAGCAAAGCTTGATGGGTCAATGAGGGTTTCAGAAACTATTGATTGTTGGTATAAGTAAGATCCTGTGGACATGAAAGTTATAAGTTCCAAGATAATGTTTTTGAGGCCCTTTATTCCTCTGTCAATGTACTTGTCTTTAAAATTTGTGCTCAAAGTTCCAATTCTGCATGCAATTTCTGAAGAAATTGAAATTGCTCATGAATGAAGATACTTGATGCAAACTTCAAAATGATGAAGTAACATGGATAAGAAATCAGTGCTTGATAGTGGTCAATAAGAAAATTTCTTGTAGATTCATGTTGCTCACATAGGAGGTCCGACATAAGTTCCTGTAATATGAACTTCTGTAATTTGAGCATTCACCTTATATTAAAGCTGATTTCTATAGGTGTTTTGGTGAGTTGAGAAGAGCCCTTTTGCCAGTGAACCATTTTAATCAATTGACTAGATATCTGTAGGAGCCCTATTGAAGTTTGATGTACCTGAACTATTGAAAATTTGGTATATGCCTTCTAACTATGGGAAGTGGTTGAATGTTACTTGTATATCACAGTTGTACAGATGTCTTGAAATGTTATTCCTCTCATAAATTGGTCATTTTGCTCATTACCATGAACTCATGTGCCATTTGTTATTTAGGTTGCTCTACCTGCCAATTGAACCAATTCTAACTTATGAAAGCACTCCTTTCATATCCACTCCTGTCCTAGACTTCTTATTCCTTAAGTGAAAATGGCCTGTTAAATTTTCAAAATCTGTTTTATTTTCTCTTAACTAGAAGATGAGTTTTCTTTCCATGTTCTAGTTGACATCTTTCACATCAAAACAAATTACTGAAGTCTGTGATCAAAAGTATATCTATAACTCTTATCTACATTTGTCTGAGTAGTTTCTATAGTTCTTAACTCTAGGTTTTGATGCTCAAAAGCATATCTGTATGACTTTAGTATTATAGATATAGATATAGATATAAAATTTTCATTCAATGGATTTTCTTTATAACCTGTGGCTTAATTTTAGTTGCTTTTTGAGTTGGCACGATATTAGTGGTTGGTACCATGGCTGACGTGGTATGCCGGGCCTATCTGATAATTTCTTTGGGTGATATGGATGCATAATGTTCTATTAATGCATTAATATTCTTTATTCAATTGTGACTTTACAATAGGAGCTGAAGGAGAGAATTGAACAAATTAAGGAGAGCAGTGGCAAGGGTGGAGCTTTTACGTCAGAAAGTGAATTTAGTGAAGAAATGATGGATATCCGCAAGGATCTTGTCACTATTCATGGGGAGATGGTGCTTCTAAAAAATTATAGTTCCCTCAATTTTGCAGGTAAAAAAATTACAGTATCAATCTTTCTACAACATGAAACCTTCAATTTCTAAATTATTTTGGTATTCCTGTTTCATTAGGGCTTGTTAAAATTTTAAAGAAGTACGATAAGCGAACAGGTGGGCTGTTACGGCTACAGTTCACACAACTTGTTCTCCGCCAACCTTTCTTCACAACAGAATCCCTTACTAGGCTAGTCCACGAGTGTGAGGCAAATCTCGAGCTTCTCTTTCCAATAGAAGCAGAAGTCATTGAATCTACTGCAGCAGGGGAACCAAAACCACAATCTAATAAGACTGCAAATCCTTCACTGGATGCTTCATCAACTTTGGGAGAGGAAACCTTGGATATATATCGTAGCACTCTTGCTGCAATGAAAGCAATACGGGGCCTCCAAAAGGCAAGCTCCACCTACAATCCATTATCGTTTTCAGCTCTCTTCAAGAACCGGGATGATGACAATGGTGCTGTAACAGCGGAAAATTCTGCTTCAAACTCTTCGGCAACCTTACAAAAGGGAGAGGAGGTTGATAAAGAAGATGCACAATCTACGCAACAACGCTAGGTTTTTTGTTTTCCTCGTCGACCTTATCCTTACACTTACTTGTTTCTTTGAATAACTGAGAAATGAATAAACTGTTCCAATTCCAAACTGTAATTTACGATACTTTTCACAGTATATAAGATGGGTTCAAGATCAAGTTAGCATAAATCTGAAAGGTGCAGATTTTGACCGTTTTACTTATTCTTTTATGATTAATTGAAGAAGCCTTAAGAGGGATTTATGTTTGGAACATGATCCTCCCAAGGAAATATCCACTAGGTCAAATGTAGTTTTGTTTGACATTGTCTTCTAATTATTGATTGTTGAGAAGTCATTCCGTGGACGTAGCTCAAACTTATGATTGGAAATATTGTGAGCTTGGCTTCTGCCGAAAATTTTGATTATCCTTCCATTGAATGTATTGTGGTATACTTTTCATGGAATATACATTGTATAACTGTTGAAATTTTCATGGAATATACATTGTATTGCTGTAGAAACTTTTGGTTTTGCTCCCTCCATTTACAATAAAAAGAACAAAATATGATTTGGTATACGGAAAAAATGGAAAAAAAAAAAAAAAAAAAAACTTAACACTATATTCTCCTGTGCAGTGAGTGTTCATAGACTCTTGTCTCCATCGTCACCATAGTAAAATGGTAAGGGTACTGATTTGAATGCCCGGTACTTGCCCACATTGTTCAAATGCTCATTCTCCAACCTGATACATTGAAAATGTTGGTAGTGTTAGGTCTAAGGAGTTTGTGTTACATACAACTTCAGAGCATGTGGGTTGTTGTTGGCCTCTAAGGTAAGCATCATTTAAGAAAAAAGCATGTCAACAATGTTAAGAAGACAAAAAGCAGATAAAATTTCTAACTACATCTCATGCATATGATTTGGTAATTCAACAAAGTTAACAAAATTAACAAATTTGTTAGGTTGCCTATCAATGACTTTAAGAGTTTTAAGTTAATGCAAAAAAAGTATAAAACAAAAATATGCATTGACATATGGATTCTTAAGTGTTCCTCATAGTTAGGCTCTTTTAATTCTTCTTGCTCAGACTTTAAGTCAATAGTACCTAACTTTCTACTGGTTTTCTTTTGCCATAGAATACAGCAAGGAAGGAATGGGAACTAACTACTACCAGTTTAACAATACCTGAAGAAATTCCAAATGCCTCGGCGAATGATCTCCAAGCTAGCAACTACAGCAATTAAGGCAGTATTATGCAGGAAAGGTACACTTTGAATACCCAACACTTGCTGCATCCAAGCAAGTCTTAATATACAGTTCAACACCTGCAATTTAACCAAATTATGTTTAGTTAGGAAGTAAGAACAGAACCCAACCACCACCTTCACCCGAAAAAGAAAAGGAAAGATTGATCAATAACAGGAGAAATGACATGATTATGCCTACCATGGCTACAAAGTAAACAGCCTTGTGTGGTACAATAAGCTTATCTCTCAGCCAAGGGTTTGCTGCATCTCTTCTTAGGAGACCCCAATCTATGACAATGTCCCAATATGTATTATATATTGTTGCAACACTAGAACTTGCTGCAGCCAGGACCAGCCAAGTGATAGTTTTCTGCGTTTGGAATTGATAAATTGTCCTGAGGGCGAGTGCAGCAATTGTTGAGAAGTATTTCAGGGCATTAAGACCCTGTGATGCATCTTTTTCTTCGAACAAACGTCTAAGGCACTGGCAAGATAAAGATAAATAACAAAACAAGAATTAAACAAAATCCTAAATGATATTAGCAAGCAATTGGAAAGAGTGAATTTAATGAGCTCCATTGCTGCATAAGAACTAAGAAGTCTGGATTGTCACTACTTACCTGAAGGAAACGGAACCAGAAAGGAATAATGGCTACTACTATGTAGAACACTTTATAAACTTCACTATCCGCGCATGTGTTCGTTCTCTTTGTAAAGTCTCCCCAAAAATAGTAACAAACGTAGAATTCCAAACTTCTAAATGCTTGCATCTGGTATAAAATGACCATTGATCAGAAAACAAAACCAGTTATGATATGTATAATGTATATGGATTGAAGATTGTCTATGTAAATATCAAACCTGGCTTGTAAGTTGATCTGCCAAGAAGAAATCTGGAAGGGTGACCTACAAGGTGAAAAATGAAGAATTGATTATTTCTATATCAGATGACATTACTCATGTATCAGCTAACAAAAATGTATTTTTCTAGACTTGCTACCTTGTAGAGAGGTGCACAAACACAGTGAAATGTGCATCTGATGAGAAAAAACCGACTCGAACGATATATGATATTGAAAGGGCAGAAGATTATTGAAAGCACAGTCTGCAATATAGGAAAACCAGCGAGCATGTCAGCCAGGCAAATATTTTTCCATCAGATGTTAGTTAAGTTACATTAAATGAAAAATTCAGTAGAAAGATTTATAAATGTACCAATGAGAGACAATGTAGGACTTACAGCGAGCAGGAATACGGGGATTAGTTCAGTTACAACTTGGAAGCTTTTTCTTCCTGGGTCAATTTCCATATCCAAATGTGAGATGACTCCAGCTAATGTAATTAGAGAAAGACCAGTGCCAAGGAGAAGTACTTCTCTATAACCCAACTCTGTTCCTTGCTTGAAACCAAATATAAATGAAAAGTTGACCCGATAACGCTTCCAAAAGTATATATTCCCAGCGTACATGAGCATATGCAGGACCATATAACCAAACAAGCTGCAAGAAAATAAAGCAGAATCACTGATTTCTGAGTAAAACTAAGTAAAATTAAACTAAATAAAGAAAAATTTTGGGTCAAACAAGTAGATATGCCTTAACTTTACCTGTAAAGTGGAAATATGTTGGCCATGTAATCATGACGCCCCTCACTCTTAAGAAGATTCCTTGCATGTATATGCACAATAATGGCCACTATAAGTGCAATGGAGCAGCCTGAGAAGAAACCTGCAAGTGAAGAACAGTTGTGAGCTCTAAGTAACTTCTCTGTGCAGACAATGAGATGATTCAGAACAAATGATTTTAAACTGATTTATTCTGTAAGTTCTTTTTTCTTCAATTATCTTACTCAAGCAACAAAATTCTACCAGAATACAATGTCTTACCATAGAGAAATGAAATTCTATGTTTCTCCTTTTTTGCTTGTGGTCTTAGAATCTTCATTCCTTTTCTGTGATTTCCATTAGCAAAGTGTTTAACATAGGTAGCCTCCACCCTTTCCATTAGCTTAGAAACCTGTCAAGACACGAGAGTAAGAAAAGAGCAAAGTTAGTTAGCATTAAGGGGAATTTAGTAAACTGACACATACAGAGTTCCATAGCATTAACTATATATATCAGAAACCTCGAAGAAAGAAGAAATATCTAACCTCATCAGAGCTGCCAAGATCAGATTTGTCCACCATCTCTAAGTAAGCCTTTGATGCATTCCGCGATGTGATCTGCACAAGTATAAATTAGTACTAATGAAGCAATAACTTTTTGATTTTAAGGATTGTGATAAACAAGGTGAAAAGGACAGACCTTGTCATATTTCTTCATGATCTTGGAAAAAGCCAATTGATTCAGGAAGCTAATAAAAGTCAAATACTGATATGATCAGTCAACTTCAAAACCAATAAGTTTTTCATTTGCTTTATATATAGTACTAAAAAGAGGGATTAAGCAATGTTACCAGTAGCTTCTCAAAAGTCTAAGCTTTCTGTAGAATTCAACAAAAGCCTGAATGATCTTTTCCTCTGCTTGCCTCAGTTCTTGCCTGCTGAATGACAAGTCTGATTTTGAACTTTTGATGACACCTCTGAGTGTTGATACAGGAGTTTCAGGCTCAACATTGATCTTAACATGATTTAACACCTCTAATGAAGCCGGTCTAAATCCCTGAATATTAGGGTCCCCTCCATTCTGTTTATCCCTGTCATTATCTTCCTTAATTTCTTCATCTGATGATCCTTCATAACTCATCTCAACTTCCTGGATAACATCCATCTTTGTCCATCCTGTAGACATCAAAAACATAAACAAAATGAAAACTTCAGAAAAATTCAAGGACTCTTTCAACATAACCCTAAAAATTGAAACTTTTTCAGACATTAGGAAAAAAAAAGCAGGAAATTGGGAATTCTTGAATTCAGAAGAACGCTGATTTGATTCTCCTTACCTGGCCTTCCACCATGGGTGGGATGAACAGTTGATGAAAAATTGGAAGAAAACCCATTAGCAGCAGAAGCAAGATTAACCATATCAGTGCCTCCAACAACAGGATTATCAACCTTAATCCTGAGAGCAATCAAGGCATTCATTTGCTTACTCAACTCATCAGCCTCCACCATAACTTCCTCAACTTTCTTCCTGTAAAACTTCAAAACCTTATTAAACTCATCATCAAGCCTCCTAAAGAAAACAAGCTCAAATTCCCCTCCTTCTTCACTTGACAGAAGAAACATGGTCTGGAAATCCCCTTCTCTCCCTTCTTCCTGCACTGCACTCACTAAAATAACTTCATCTTCATTCTTCATAGGGGAACCCGATCGATACCGGCTTGTTAGTCCACTAAATGCCCTGTAAAGTGATGCCCTTCTCTTCAATGAACCCCTTGCTGTTGCCGCCATTGGAGATGGTGCCTTGTTCTGGTTCTTGAACCTTAATATGTCTTTCAGTATTAGCTTCAGTTTGTTGTAATCCATGTATGCTTCCTGCCATTCTTGCACCATTTGCGCTGTAAACTCTTTCCCAAACTTCATCTTCTTCAATCATAAAATGGGCACTACTCAAAAAGAAAAAAGAAATCCTCCAAAAAAGTTGGAACCAAAACTGAAAAAGTTTTTGTGTAGAAATGACAATGGTGAAGAGTTGAAGAGGAAGTTTATTTATAAGGAATTCAAAGCTATTAGGAGCTCTTTCTAACTTGCTTCCTTCAATAATAATAGTATATCGTGATGACCATTTCTCCTGCATAATCTCAATTATCATTAATTAATATAAGTAATGAAATTAAAGACTTTTTTTTTTTAATTAATGTTGCTTGTTCATGTTTTATTTTTTTTATTTGTCAAAGGAAAATCAAGCAAATGGGCGGAAGTTACGGTTGTCATTAAACTAAAATCTTGCTGTGTGATAATGAAATCTGGAATCTTTGGTGTATTTTCCTTCATTTAAGTTTTAACTCGCGTTAATTACAATGTGAACAAAAATTTAAAGGGAGTTTGAATTGGACTGTTGGAAATACTTTTGCTGTATGGGAATTGGGAAGGAATGTTCCGATTTTGGAACAAAGTACCAAAAAAACAACAAGAACGAACTTGATGTTTTTAAAATTTTACTAGGTTCGAATATAACAAATGAAGAAATAAAAATGGCTTTGTGAGAGTTTCTCCAGTTTAAAATGATGCGTAACTCGATTTCATTTTTGTCTAATTCTAATGTGACTTTGTAAATAAAAAGAAAAAAGAAAAAAAAATTCTATTCATTATCCATTATTCCATTAGTATCAGTTGATAACCAAGAGAATCAAGGGCAACAGCTACAAAGACGCGTCTGGCAAAATTACAAATGATTTTCTTTGTATATATGTGTGTCATTTTCAGTAGTTACAGCCTCAAATTTTAAGTAATTGACAAAAATTACGCAATTAATCAGCTAATTATGGAAATAGACCATTATTTATAGCAAACAGTAGTATTGCTGTTTTTTTTTTTTCATTAGTCAATCTTCAAAGTTAATTTAATTCCCGCGGCTGATATCTGAATAGTTTATTAGCAATACTATTCGTCTATTCGTTCTTTTAATTTTTCCTTGTGTTCAAATAAAAAATATTACTTTTTTTTGAAGGAAAAATAATTAACTTTTATTCATATAAGATGAAAGTACAAAATAACTGATTTTACAATAATTTTAGGAATAACTGCGGAGTCTTTTCATTACAATCATTTCGTTATAGTCATGACGGATACAGGGTGGGGGCACCGAAGGCAAGTGTATTTTTAGGTTTCTCATGTTTGAAAAAGTAATTTATAAATACTAAATTTAACCCCTTGAATATTGAAATATTGATAGACTATTGAGCATTAAAAAAACTTACTGGACTTAATATTCTTCAATTGAGTAAACACTTTCGCTTTTCAAAAAAAAAGAAAAAGCAAACACTTTCAACTCTCTAAATCTTTTGGCAAAAAAAAGTTCTTTAAATCTAAAGATCAAAAGAGACACTACGCATCAAAAAGCCTTTCAGTCTTTGCATCACATTAAAAACTTTTTTTTTTTTTTTGTAAAATCACATTGGAAACCTTTACTAATAGTAGTTAATTGTCTTGAACCAAATAATCCTACCGTGCATATATTTGTAATATGACAAAACTATAGAAAATAATAATTTTACCATTATGCATTTCTCAGGAAGTCGTAAAAATTTGAAACTAATCCATGGAATCATAAATTCAATTAGTAATTATTAATATGAGTTACAAATATGATATAACTATTGGAAAAAGTAGATTTCTCAAGAAATTTCCTTGGAATTTAGGGTACAAATGAAATAGTACAACTATATAAAATTAACAATACAATGCTAGAGTGAAAAAATTATCAGTCAATGGTTAAAAAACTTTTGTAAAACTGGGCAACTGAAACGAAACGTTAAAATTTAAATTCCAAATTAGCAAAGTGAAAAAAAAAATGGGAAACTAATTAGCATCAAAAGGAATACATCAAGTGTGAATCCCTAAATTCATTTAAAACTCACTAACAAAGAACATAATCCAGGGGGCATGAACCAAATATATATCAGATTACTTTAATGGCCCAAAATAAACAAAAATCATCAAGTGTGAATTGAGGGCGATGAAGTAAAAAACCAAGTGATTAAATGACGAAAACGGGGTGATTAGCTCTTCCCTGGTTGAAAGTTGAAAGGAATAGTTAGTTTTTTCCAGAGTGTATAAAATTAATATGTAGTATATATATGAGTTAAAATTGTGGAGCATAGAGTTATAATGGCAAAGAGAAAAAAGAAGAAGAAGCCAGTAAATAGGTTGTCTAACTATATTATAATTTATGTAGGCGAGTTGGAACGGGGCCAATTTGCTTCGTCTCTGAATCACTTTTGTTTATTGACTTTATTCACATAAAATAATTTGCATGGTTGAACAAAAAAAAAAAAATTGAATGGTGGATGATAGTGATAGAGCCGCGTTGCATTGAAATGATTTGTTAGATTGCTTCCAAACAAGTAATTTCCAGCTTTTAAAGATTTTGGATTTGATACCTAACCCTTTGAAAATTGTTTAGATGATGGGAAACATCATCAACCTTGAATTTTATTTTAGGTAAATTATACATACACCGTCAGTGGAGTTTAGTGAAGTTTATTAGACTACATATGCTAGTTTTGAAGGTGACATGTGTCCTCTGTAGAGACTAAATTGAAATATTTAAAACTTAATTAATTAAAAAATGGACATATGTCAATTCCACAACCCGCTTGTGGAATCCAAAATTTACACTGCCGGTGTATCAAATAATTACCCTTTATTTTTTGTTCAATTTTTATCTAATACTATGAACTTTTTTTGTTTTGAAAAAACGTTTAGGTGACTGAGGTTGTCTCAGTCCAAGGTCAAGGCATGGCACAAACCATGTATAGGGAGAATTTTACAGTTGTACTTACAAATCACCCACCAACGAAAACCGTTGGCATGACTCGAATCTCAAACCTTTCAAGCAGAGGTCTAAAGTCTTACTTACTAACTTAACCAACCTCAATTAGTATCATGATCTGGCCAAAAAAAAAATGGTGTCATGAACAATTATTCAATGTAACTTATTATAAATTTTACAAACATAAGTTTAAAAAAATGGCACATATACCATTTCATAATTAATTATATATTTGATATTAAAAAATGGCAAATTATACAATACACCGTCAGTGGAGTTTAGCAGACTACACAAGCGGATCCTGAAGGGTGACATGTGTCCCTTAGGGATTAGATTGAAATATTTAAAACTTAAATAATTAAAAAATGGACATGTGTCAACTCCACAACCCGCTTGTGGAGTCCAAAATTTACACCGTCGATGTATCATATAATCACTCTTAAAAAATTATTCTAAATTATACATGTCAACCCTTTAACCTTGATTGTGCAATTGTTAAGCTTCATATTATAAATGGTAAAAATTTAATTTTATATATATACTTACTCGTACTCGTATAAAAGTTGGACATCAATGATCAAATCTTGGAATTATCATATATGCTTGTTGGTTTTTTTTTGGTACCAATATCTTGTTTGTTGGTAAAGCTTTCTAATACTTGCAAAGCATTAGTGATAGAGTTTGAACTTCTAGTAAGGAATCATGATTCATATTAGAAAATTAAATATATCTTTAGTTCAAAATTTTGCATATTATTATATGGTGTAATAATATCCGGTACATCTGTTATGGTACACCTATATATACTTGTGGTACACCCAGTAATTCTGACATTTGGATGCATTTCTTTTATCCTGACCGTTGGATATTAAAAGTTTTAACCTGTTAAACCGGTTTTAAAAATTGTATAACCTGTTAAAAATATGATGAATTTAGCTTGTATCCTCGGGTTGTATTTTTTTTCAAATTATTACTCTTGATATGTTCAATTATTTCCATATTTTTAACCGGTTATACAAGTTTTAAAACCGGTTTAACAAGTTAAAATTTTTAATATCAAACAGTCATGATAAAAGGAACGCATTCAAAAGCTAGAATTACCGGTGTACCACAATGGGTATTCCGGAGACTACACCTTATTGTATATATATATGTTGTCATCGAGATTATGTAACACTTCACATATGAGTCCACCGATTAGCTAGGTTGGTTCTTGATATGAATGTCATTAATTTGCTAGTTATTTTTTCTCATTTTACTCAATAGATAGTTAATTAATGGATGTCACACACAAGTGGTGGATCAAATCAATTACGTATAGCTTTGAAACTAAATTATATTTTTTGCTACATTTGAAACTAAATTATATAATTAAAGATATATTAATTATGAGATTAAGTTTTTAAAGATGATTTTACCTCAAAAGTTTTTTAAGATGAAAAATTGTTCTTCTGTTGGCTTATGGCTAATAAAGTCTACAAAAGGCATAATCATACTCAATCCCATGAAACTTGGGAAAAGAAGTTGACAAAATGAGTGCAAAAGGAAAGAGAAAGCAAGATGTAGATTACATAGTAGTAGTAGTAGTAGTTTTTAAGCAGTTTTGGGGTCACCTTTTGAACGATTCAATTTGAGGTCATAGCCTGGTAGACCCCATGGCCATGGTCAATTTATCATTGCATGAATGCATCCAAAAGGAAAAAGAAAAAAGTCAGAATGTCTCGCCGCCTAAAATGATCACATTGAAAATCAACAAGTTGCAAATAAGCTGGAAATTTCTACTTAATGAATATAGATATATATGGCTCGGTGCATGCAATGCAAATATGCAATTGGTGTTGTGAATAATTGTGATATGATGTACTTACTATTCTAGCCTTTTAAATTGACTATTATTTACTTGTACGGTACTTGCCCTTTTGGCCACTTTGACAATTTGATATAAATTCTAAGAGTTGACTCTACCATGTTTTCTTTTATATGAATTCTGACTTTTAGATACTCAAAGACTTGTTCTGAAAAGAAGAATAGGGCGGCCAAGCATTTAGTTCAAGAGTGGGGGATTTGCTTTTTTTTTTTTTTTTTTAAATTTGTTGTAACGTTACAACAAATTAAGATTAAAAAAAAAAAGCAAATCCCAATTATTAGAAAGTGCCTGGCTAAATAATTAGAATTGAACAAAAATTATATACTGATCATTCAAATTCCTTTTTAGTGAAGAAGCATGAAAAACACATCATGATTATTATAAAAGAAAAACCATGCAACGCCGATTGATTGAGTGGAAGGAGTTTCGAGAGTATATACGAGGATGAAAAAATAGGTGTCTAGGAGATCAGCTTCCTCCCATCATGGGTTTGGCGCAGTTTGATTATGTACTAGTCGCGGTATCCAATGTGACTACCGGATACTTAAGAGTTCGTAAAAGATAAACCATTTTATAAAAGAAAAGAATCTCTTAAAATCTAATGAAAGGATCCAAGCTGTGATTTTGTTCCTGAATGGTAAATCAAGGCACTACGATTTTATGAGTCTTCCGCAATTACTTTGTGTATTCATTCAGCAATACAGATTCGACAATTCACTAACGATTATCATCAAATCTTTCCCTACTGAAGAATAAAAGTCGAAGGGTTCAAAGGAAAAAACTGAAAAGGATATATTGGAATAAAGTGATTCAATGCAACTTCTGGAAATCTATGTCGTCATATCTTTACTACAATTACTCATGATGTTGTAATATGGTCCACATTCCTCAATGTGTAGCTGCAAATCTCCATTGTTTCCCCACCTCTATTATATATATATATATAACTCTCATTGATTTTTGCATTTCATGATTGAAAGAACCATAAAATCAACCTTATTGTCTTTCTATATATATCCTTCTTTTTTAACTCATGAAGATAGATGTTCTTTTAATATAACAGTAGCAAGAAACAAGGCTTTGGGATACAGACACATTGTAATGAGATTTGTATATCAATTATCAAATATTAATGAGTTTGTATTTCAAAGCCTTGGTTTTGTTGCTGCTGTTGTTCCTATAATTTGGGGTTAGTGAGATCTTTTCTTTCTTAATTTAGGGGTTTACGAATTTTAGCTTCATTGCTTTGATCTTGTCAAGTAAGTTAAACTTTTACGCTTTCTTATTACTTTGGTTAATTTTATTATTATTATTATTTTATTTTGCTTAATTAGGATGATATATGTACCAATCATTGGTACCAAAAAATGTACCAATCACAAGTTCATTGAAAAACCTACTAATACTTTCTCTCTTGTACTTTTTAGAGGTGAGGACATGACTAGTTAAATTTAATTCCAAGGTCATTTGCCCTAAATCCATAATTAATGGAAGCAGGTGATAAACCATTTGAATTAATTTGTTTGTACTAATCCTTCGATATTCTGTGATTACGTGCCCACCCTCAACCTTCAACTTTCTTAACATTTTCTATGTAATTTTACATGGTGCCCACCCTTACATGGTCCTAGATGCCCACCCTCAATTAATTAGCTCGTCAAAATGCCCATTTCTTAATATTTTGTATGTAATTTTACATGGTGTTCACCTTTATTTGGTCCTAGATGTTCACCCTCAATTGATTAACTTGTCAAAATATCTTTGAATCATAACCACTAAACTATTAGAAATAAAAGTTGTTTTTAAGTTTATGCATAGAATATATTGTGCCTACCCTGAAAAAATTTTCTAGATCCGCCACTAACCCCGACTACTTCGGAGTCGAGTCACAGGAATCCATTTAAACCAATTATTGCTAATTTTTTTTTAAAAAAAATTGGTCAAAGCTAATTTTTAACTATTAATATACGCATCTATTTACAAATTTTACATGATATATGTTTTTAATAATTTTACCTGAATTACCACCCTTCACCACGAAAACAAAATTAAAAGAAAGAAAATTCCTATAGATTTTTTTTTTTTCACCAAAACTCATAAAGTTTAAACCGGAATACTTAAACTTATTCAAACATAGTTTACTTACATGGCAGAATCTAATAAGCTGTCATAAAGAAACATTCTTTTAACGTACACTGCCCAACATAAACACAAAACAGATCTCTTCTCAAGTTTCGTAAGTTTCAAAACGAAACCAAAAAGAACCTGGGATTTGTCCAAGACCAGACAAAAATGTCTAGACTAGGTGTGGGCATGTTTCTGATAATCCTAGGATTAATGTTAGAGGCAAAGACTGGGGAATCAATGAGATTTGAGTTGCAATCAGGGAACACCAAGTGCATTTCAGAAGACATCAAATCAAATGCAATGAGTGTTGGCAAATACGGCATTGTCAATCCAAATGAAGGCTACCCTTTGCCGGATTCCCATCGACTCACTGTCAGGGTAATGCCCCATTCATAATTTTCTGTTTTTGGCATCTGTTGTTTTGATTTTGGATTTTGGGGGTTTGAATTTGATTTGAGATGTTGAATTTAGTTTGGAAAGTTTAAGAAACAATTTGGCCCTAAAATAGGTTTTCTTTAATGTTCTTTTGGTTTGGGGAATCTATGTGCAAGTTTGATATTTTAAGGAATTTGAATTATTGGGCTGAGATAACAATTTGGAATGGAAATGGGTATCCAATTTTTCTTTGCTTCAGTTG
>AWWV01010414.1:0-48377 GCA_001974805.1 Corchorus capsularis | reverse complement strand
AAAAAAAAAACAAAAAAGGATTGATGGGTATAACATGATTTGTGAAAGGCAAATTATGCTTTTGAATTAGCTATCCTTGGTTTTGAATTTTAGGAGATGGATTTTGGTGATACCAAGGTGTTTGTTTTGATAGGTGAATTCACCTCATGGGAACAATTATCACTATGGAGATCATGTGGATTCAGGTACTTTTGCATTTACTGCAGCTGAGAATGGTGATTACACTATTTGTTTTTGGGCAGATGACCACAAGCCTTCGGCAAAAATTAACATAGATTTTGATTGGAAAACTGGTGTCGCTGCTAAAGACTGGTCCAAGGTTGCTAAGAAAGGGCAGGTTGAAGTAAGTGTACTACATACTAGAATCCTTTTCAGTTATTTTTGTTTATGCTTTAAACTAGATTTTGCCACTTTTGAAAGCAAATGTTGTAGAGTTGTAGGTCCTGTTAATGATAGTAGTTTCTTAGCTTATATAATTACCGATTCTCTTGTTTTTCATCTGATATAAATCTGCAATTTTCTAAGTTTAGACTATTATACATTGCTGCCAATGGAAAAGGGCTGACTACATGCTAGTAGTTGAAGTTTTAACAGTTAATGTTGTTGATAATTATGATTTCTTTTCTATTTCCTATATTAGAAATATTTTTTTCTGCATTTCTATATATTTTTATTGATTTAAAATGAACTATATTTTCGGTGTTTTAAATTTTATTTATATACATGTAAGATAATATGATTTGACCGCCTTTAGAAAGCCGCATTGAGAAGGGTCAGTTAAAGGATTAGTTTGGATGGTAATTATCTCTCTTTGTAATGGAAACATGTTATTCTTGGTAGTTTTGGATTCTTTACTTTCTCTCTATTTATGAATTATAAGTATAATCCACTTAGAATGGAGCTGTGCAGCATTCTTTGTGATTTTTCATATGATTTGGATGTCTGGAGGCTTCTTAGAAGTTAACATTATATATATGACATTTCAGAATTCTTGGTTGAAACATTGGGTGCCAGTTAGCATGAAAAAGATATGTTTAAATGGAAGGATGTCACACAGTAACTTACGCAAGAGTTTTGAAGGTATCATGTTTATTGAGTTAATATTTCTTTCTTTTTGCTAGACAATGGAACTTGAGTTGAAGAAATTGTATGACACCGTCACATCCATTCACGAGGAGATGTTTTATCTTCGCGAGAGGTATGAAATACTTTTCACTGTTAAAAGAAGCATTCTATTTGCTTGAGTTCGTATTCTTTTTCTTTCATCAGTCTTCTGTTGGCATATTATTCTCCTTCTAAGAAAAAAAAAAGCCATTTAACTTCCCTTGCTTTCCAAAAGCACTTGAATTTTATAAATTCTGAGTTCGGAGATGTTGAAAGTTTCAGATGTGTCCAATATTAACAGAAATTTAAAGGCATCTCATCAATAAAATCAGTTTAATGTCTTCCCCAATGCTGTTTCTTTTAAAATGAAGTTGGTTCAGGCTCTTTTTCTACCAATAACTTCCACTTGTATTGATAAATGTGGATGTAGCTGAGTTGCATCAAGTTGTCATTTTGTCGTCGGAAAGCATTTTTTTCCTAGGTTATTTTTAGCTAATATGACGCACACCAGTAGATCCTTACATGTATCTTTCCTTCTTAATCTGTTTGGTTCAGGGAGGAAGAAATGCAACAGCTTAATAGAGAAACAAATTCGAAAATGGCTTCTCTTAGTTTATTTTCGCTCCTGGTTTGCTTGTCTGTGGCCGGGTTGCAGATATGGCATCTAAAGTCATTTTTTGAGAGGAAGAAGCTCCTCTAGTTTTGCTCTGTTCATCTTCTAACTCTGTTTGGAAGTTTTACACTTCTCATGTGTACCTTCATTTGTTTTTTTGTGCGGCAAAATGCAATAGATAAATGTATCACGAGAGGGAATCTTTTAGTTTGCTGAAATGAATACCTGCTGTAGTTTGAACTTCAATTTTCAATTGATTAATTTGTTTAATTAAGTAAAAATCTTTCTTCAATTAATTTCTTAAGCTAGAGAAAATTTGTATTCAATTCCTTATGAAAAAGCACAATGAAGAAGTTACCAGTTACCAAGTAGACGCAATATGCATTTGACCAACACCCAGAAGGCCAGAAGAAAGGCTTTCAAAATAATACTTGAAGTTGGGTTTAGACTTCAAGTATACCGTAACATGCCTGTAAATAAGATATTAGATGTAGAAATCTGGCAATGGAGTATGGAACATTTTCTACCCCATTTTCTATTTATTCTAGTACATTATCCAATTTTCTCAATCAATTATTTCTTTTTCTCTGGCCAAAGAAAGAAAATTGAGATGAAATTAAAATTCTAAAGATATTAGCTAATTGTTGGGTTGGTAAATTTTTAAATAAGTAACTTGGAATTCAATCTGTCATTTACCATCGTGGATGGATAGTGGTGGTAAATCGGAAGCACTATTTCCCCCTTTAAACCTAAGCAAAGAGTAAAACATAACTCTTTATAAGGTAAATTTCACTAAAACCCCAAAATTTTCCTTTAATCCTTAACCTCTTAATTTTTCCATTTGGGTATCTAAATTTTTAGAATGATTCCATTTTAATCTTTTTGTATATTTATTTTATTCAAATTTACATAATATCCACGTTATAGATAATATATGATGTGCCGTGTTATCATTTTCTTGCCATTCTACATGACAATTTTCTCGATTCTTGATAAATCGATGCAATAAAAGGATCAAAATGGAACTATTTAAGACGTTAAGGAAGTTAATTGAAGTGTAGGGACTTAAGTAAGAACCAGAATTGATGATCAAGGCATTGATGCCTATTACTCATAAATTCATCATACAAATGAACGTCCGAATTGAACTCCATTACAGTCTAGACAAACCACAACATGTTGAATATAACATTTCTCACAGTTAAGAAGATAATTATTGCAAGACAGAACAACACAAAAGAGGAAAAATAGAAAATATTAATGTCAAATCCTAGAATCAAAGGCCATGATGGTGCTCACGTTCATGGGGTTCATGAGTGAGGTCATGATTTGTTGCACAATCAGTTAGCTTTCTCGATTCTTAGTACATAAATGCTGACATTATTGCAAGTACTTAAAGATGTAATCTAGTAATCCAGATTCTTCTTTCATTTCAAGAGTTATTTTGAGGTGAAAATTTCTGAAATCTCTCTTTTCAATGTTTCTGATAGTGTTATTATGCATATTACCTTTATCATATTCGCAATTAAGAACAAAGAATAAGTTTGCACAAACACAATCTATAGAACGAGTGACGCTCGTGGTCGCCCGCAATTTTATAAATCAGGGTTTTGACAGCCTATTGCGTTTGGGTGTAAAAATCTGAAAATCTCATTTTTTTAACATTTCCGATAATGTTATTGTGAATATCACCTTTATCAGATTTGCAATTAAGAACAAATGATACATTTGCACAAACACAATCTATAATCAGGGGCGAAGCTCACCCATTTTCCGTAATTTCAGAGATCAGGGTTCAGACGCCCAGTTGTGCATGTATATATAATTTTACTAGATCCTTAGTCATTTATATGGATGTACATATATATGTCTCTGCAAGGTATCCACATAATTGACATGCAGCGGAAATATACATGTGCAAATATTGCTCTTTCAATTAAAGCTTTTATAGGCTTTAGGTTGTTGAAGAATGTGAAGAACATAGATCTCACAAGGTGACCTTACCCTATAATTTAATGAAAAACTTATCTAAGACTAGATAGTTAGCAATAATAATTTTGTCATAAGAGAATTGAAGTAACATACCATATTAGTTAATGGATTAATTACACATTAAAGGTCTTTGCATTGATTGACAAAAGCTAAAACTATTGTTCTATCTATACTTGGTTATAACTTATTACTTAATTTCATTTCCAACAAGGGTTAGGACTAAGCAAGAAAAAAAAAACCTATTTGTTATTGGGCCTTGAGGAGCTAAAACAATTAAATTAATATAGTATTATTTAAAATAATACTTTAGCTGGGCTTAGACTCGATCAATTTAGCTCAATTCCGACATTAGCAGATATTGTAATTTAATCCTTAACTTCTTAATTGTGCCAATTGGGTCTCAAAATTTTTATAATGATTCCATTTTTGATAATTTTTGTAAAATTATTTTATTGAAATTGACATAATTCCATGTTTTAGATAATATGATTCTTAATTAAATCAATGTAATAAAAGGATCAAAATTGAACTATTTCAAGAGATTAAGGATTTAAATATAAATGCTAGGGAATAAAGTGAAATCAAGATTAAAGATCGAAGGCATTGATGCCTATTACTCATCAATTCATCCCAAATGAATGTCCAAATTGAACGATCCATTACATTCACGACAAACAAAACAAGTTAAATATGACTTGCATCTTTGATCTTTCAAAGGATCAGTTGTTATTGTTGAGCTTTTGGAGAAGAATAATTATCTTCTCAGGAGTCAAGGGTTTCTCAAAGCAAAAATCCAAGCCTGCCTCCATGAAAGCCTTCTTCTCATCAGGTGAGCCACGAGAAATCACCCCCACAATCAAGCTATTCACCCCTATAGCTCGCAGCTGCCTTGTTGCCTATAACAAAATTTAAACATGTTAAGGCCAAACAATGATTTTTTAGTTCAAATATTCCTTTTCCGTTTTATCAGATTTTATGATACTCATACGTGAGCATTAATTATGTTCTTCGATATGTTTGAGGCGTGTCTGATGCAAGAATAATCAGAGCCTTTCTCTACCCCCTCTATCGAAAAATGCAACGACCATAGTAAATGCTCATTATTGCTTTTCTTAATGTGCAAGCAAAACTATTTGGGAAAGTTATGTATTTGTATATATACCTCAACACCATCCATGACAGGCATTTCCTTGTCCATGAGAATGAGATTGAAAGTACTACCAGCAAGGCAAAGATCAACAGCCTCATTCCCATTTTCGACAACCTGAGGCATCAATCCAAATTTATTGAGTAGCATGTCATGCACGTTGCGAATGATAGGATCATCATCAACAACCAGCACAGTGAAATTGTTCTTAAGAGCCATGTCTTCAGCTGGTCCATCAACGATGCTCATTGAACTCGATGCGCCTTGTCCGAGCATAATTTTCAACCTTCAGGTTCTATAAATATAAAAAAAAAATGTAAGCAAAGTAATGAAAATTCAAATATGTTAAAAGAATATACATAGCTAATTTGATTACCTCACTAGTAAGTAGCTTACTTGATACTATAAGTTTAAGAAATGAACTCTTCAATGGCAATGCTTGTGTCCTCAACTAGGACTAGCTAGGTTTATATAGGCAGTGAAAAGTAATAGCTTTTTATCTTTCGAATATGGGCACATGATATTCATGAAGTTTAGAACTTGTAACCAGATATGTAATTTGTCGCTTAGCCGTAAACCAGTGTGGCATTTTGTTTAAGATTGGTGGAAAGGTAAAAAGGTTATTGTAAGTACTTAAAATGCAATCCATTAGTTTGGATTCTTCTTTCCTTCCAAAGTTATTTTGAGCTGTAAAAATTTGAAAATCTCGTTTTTCAAATGTTTCTGACAATGTTATTATGAATATCACTTTTACCAGATTTGCAATTATGAGCATAGGATTTGTTTGCTAAAACACAATCTTTCTATAGATTTGGCCACTTTTGTCAAGAGTTTTCTTGACAAATACCACGGCTGACGCTCGTGGTCGACCGCAGTTTCAGAATTTAGGGTTTGGTCGCCCTGTTGTGTCTGTATATATAATTTTACCATGTCCACAATAATTTTTGTGCATATGTATATTTGTCTCTGGAAATTTTGCACATAATTGACATGAAGAAGAAACATACATGTTCATTGTTGCTTTAATTAAAGCTTTCATGGACCTTGAGGTTGTTGAAACATGTAGTGAAGAACATAGATTTTACAAGGGTGACCTTACCCAATAATTTAATGAATAACTTATCTAAGACTAGATATTTCGCAATAATGATATTAGCATAAGACAATTGAGGTAAGATACCATATTAATTAATGGATTAATTACACATTGAAGGATCTCTGCATTGATTGATGAAAGCTAAAACTATTGTTCTACACTAAGTTATAACTGAATTTCATTTCCAATAAGAGTTGGGCCTATGTGTGATTGGACCTTGAGGAGCTAATGCACTTAATATGGTACCCATTAAAAATAATACTTCAGAATTGGGTTCAGACTTGATAATTTTGGCCCGATTCAAATATAAAAGATCTAATGTGCCTGTAAGAAATTGGATGTAGAAAATTAACTGTAGAAAATTGGCAGTGTGTCATGAATACCTCCAATTTTATTTCTACACCATTTCTATTTAATTCCTACATTACGATTTTGAGAAGCATTGATATTATGCTTGTGCAAATTAGATTAGAAAATTTGCATCACATTAAAATTCTAAACATTAAAATTCTAAATGTTAAAGAATGTTTTAAAATTCTAAATATGTTAATGAATGTTGGGATGGTAAATTCTTAAATCAATAATAACTTGGAATTCAGTCCGACATTTATCATTGTTGAATGGATAATGGCAAATCGGAAGAACTATATATTTTCCCCCTTTAAAACTAAGCAAACAGTAAAACATAACTCTTTATTTTATTAGGCAAATTTCACTAAAACCTCAAAATTTTACTTTAATCTTTTAACATCTTAATTGTTCCATTTGGGTCTCAAAATTTTTAGAATGATTCCATTTTAATTTTTTTGTAAACTTATTAATGATTCCATTTTAATTTTTTTGTAAAATTATTTTATTCAAATTGACATAATATCCATGTCATAGATAATATGACTAGCCGCCTTATCATTTTCTTGCCATTCTACATGAACGTTATTCTTTATCTTTCTTTTTTATTTTTTGTAGAAATGAACATTGTTTTCGAATCTTAATAAATCGATGCAATAAAAGGATCAAAATGGAACTATTTAAGACATTATTGAAATGTTATGGACTAAAGTAAAAACAAGAATTGGTGCCAAAAAAAAAGGGCTTCATACCCAAATTAGCCCCTTAACTATCCATTTTGGGACAAATTGGTCCCTTAACTTTTAAAAATGAGACAAATTAACCCTTTTCTGACAGAGCGTTTAATGTCCGGAAGGTGAGGGCGCGTCCGAATTCCAATTAAGGCGATTCTAGCAGCATTTGAAAGATCTCGACAAGAAGAATCGAATGGTCAGGGAGGTGAGAAAAAAAAAACAATCGAAAACTTTCATATATCGAGTCAAATTTAAAAGTTTGACTAGAAGGTGCGGTCTTATTCGGCGTTGGAACGGGCTGAATTTCCGATATGTCACTATTTGAAGGATGCTAGATCTACTGATTGTGGAGATGAGAAAAAGTAACAAAGAAAATGAGGCGAATAAGACCGACATCCCTTAGAGAGTGACATATCATAAATTTAGGCCGTTTCGATGCCAGTAGACCGGCATTGCTTATTTTCTTTATTATCGTTTCTCACCTTTGCAATGACTAGATTTGACATCTCTCAGAGAGTGACATATAAGAAATTTAGCCCATTCCGACTCCGAATAAGACCGTACTTTCCAGTCAAAGTTTTAAATTTGACCTGAGATCTGAATTTTTTCGATTGCTTAGTTTTCTCACCTCCCTGACCATCATATTCTTCTCGTCGAGATCTTTCAAACACCGCTAGAATCGCCTTAATCGGAAGTCAAACGCACCCTCACCTTCCGGACGTTAAACGTTCCGTCAGAAAAGGGCTAATTTGTCTCATTTTTAAAAGTTAAGGGGCCAATTTGTCCCAAAAAAAAGTTAATGGGCCAATTTGTCCCAAAATGGATAGTTAAGGGGCTAATTTGGATATTAAGCCAAAAAAAAGTAAAAACAAGAATTAATGATTAAGGCATGGATGCCTATTACTCATCAATTCATTACAAAGAATGTCCAAATTGAACTAAATTACATTCAAGAAAAGCAAAACAAGTTGAATATAATATTTCTCACAGGTAAAAAGATAGATTATTGCAAGACAACAACACAAAAGAGAGGAAAAATAGAAAAAGTTAGTGTCAAATCCTAGAATCCAAGGCCCATGAAGGTACTAACATTCATGGGGTTCATGTACTCAATAGAACCGGTCATGATTTGTTGCACAATCAATCCGTTAGCTTTCTCGATTCTTACATCAATGTTCATATTATTGCAACTTGTTAGTACTTAAAGATGTAATTTAAGACTGCCAATTCAATGAGGAATATCCTAGAATCCTTTTGTGCTGAATCTGGTCAGAGAGTTAATTTGATTAAATCTAGAGTCTATTTTTCCCCAAATACTAACTCTACTCACAAGGAGACCATGCTTAATATTCTTGACATTTAGGAAACCTTTGATCTTGGTAGATACCTTGGCTATCCACTCCATATTAGTCGAATTAAAAAAGATGACTACTTGTTTATCATTGAAAAAATGAGAAGGAAACTCTCTGGTTGGAAATCTAGGTTGCTTTCTACTGCAGGGAGAATCACTCTTACAAAATCTGTACTAGAGACAATCCCTGCATATTCTATGCAATGTCGGGCTCTGCCTGTTTCAATCTTAAATGAAGTTGACAAAATATGCAGAAATTTCGTTTGGGGAGACACTGATAATACCAAGAGAGTTTATCTTCTCAATTGGCAGGAAGTTACCAAGCCAAAAAGTTTAGGTGGTCTGGGTCTAACTGATTCAAAAGCCCTTAATGATGCCTATTTGAGTAGGTTAGTTTGGAATTTCAGAACAAAACCAGAAACTCTTTGGGCTAAAACTCTCTATGCTTGTTATGGCACTGATCTTAATAAAAACAAAGTTAAGGCATCACCCACTTGGAGAGCCATGATTAAGGTTAACCATAATGTTGAACAAGCCACTAGTAAAGCCATTATTAGTGGAATTAGCACTTCTTTTTGGTATGATAGGTGGACTCCTCTAGGCCCTCTTAGATCTGTTTTGCAAGGACCCTTCAATTTTGGGAAAGAGTACCTTTCGATCAAACAATTTTTCATGGATCCAAACTCTATCTCCTTCCTCTTCCCAAATTCCTGCCTGGATTTTTTGTTTGCTACTCCAATTAATCTGCATAGTCAAGATTCTGACTTGTTTTTTTGGAATGCCTCTGGTAAGGGTAACTTCACTCTCAAATCTGCCTATTACCATATTAGAGGTTTTAATACCTCTGTTGATACTCACTCTTGGATCTGGAAGCTTGACTGTCTCCCAAAACTCAATCTTTTCATCTGGCAATGCTTCCTGGAAATTTTACCCACTAAAGATTTCCTCCTTCATAGAAGTTTCAACATTGATCCTCTCTGTCCCATTTGCAACTCAACTTTGGAAAACATTTCTCATTTATTTAGGACCTGCAGCTTTGCTCAATCTATTTGGAATCAGCTCGGTTTTGTTTCTCCCAACTCTCAGCCTTTCGCCTTTTGGCTAAAGAATCTTGTGTCTGATCAATGTCGCTCATCTTTGCACTCCTTGCCCTCCGGACTTCTTTGCATACACATTCTTTGGGAAATCTGGCTTCTGAGAAATGAGATGAACTTCAGGACAAGCAATAGCCATCTCACCCCTAACCAAATCATCCAAATAGCCTGTACCAAAGCTGCAGAATTCTATGCTCTTACAAAAAACTGTAAAATGTTCCTCCTATACTTTTATCCCTGTGAAATGGACTACCCCTGAGCAAGGGTGGTCCAAACTAAATACTGATGGAGCCTCGCTGGGGAATCCAGGAAAGGCTGGGGCTGGATCTTTGATTAGAAATGAATCAGGGAATTGGTTAGGTGGTTCTGTTAGACACCTAGGGCAAGCCACAAATTTTGTTGCTGAATGTTGGGCTCTCAAAGATGGCTTAAAATTGGCACTTTCTCTCAACATCAAGAAGCTAATTGTAGAACTTGATGCTGCTGTCATTATTAGTGTTGTCAATTCTGCTTATATTTCTAACTTCCGACATGCTCCGTTGATCATTGAATGCAGGACATTAATCGGGCAGTTTGAGGAAATCAAAATCCAGCACACATATAGAGAAGGAAACTGTTGTGCTGATGCTTTAGCAAAGTTTGCTAGTAAAATGATTTGTAATGAATTATCTGAGGCTTATATCTCTTTTGATCAGCCTCCATCTTTTGTTTTAGATTTATTGCTACTAGATGCAGCAGGACACACTGTTTATCGTTCTAATTTCTAATGAATGAAGTTCCCTTTCTGACAAAAAAAAATAGTTTGGAATTTGGATTCTTCTTTCCTTTCAAGAGTTTTGAGGTGTACAAATATGAAAATTTTATTTTTCAATGTTTTCTGAAAGTGTTATTATAAATATTACCTTTATCATATTTGCAATTAAGAACAAAGGATACGTTTGCATAAACACAATCTATATCATGGGTGACGTTCTTGTGGTTGCATGCAATTTCAAACGTCCTATTGTGTCTGGGTGTAATGATATGAAAATCTTGTTTTTTCAATGTTTCTAACAATGTTATTATGGATATCACCTTTATCAGATTCGCAATAAGAATAAAAGATATGTTTGCACAAACACAATCTATATCAGAGGTGACGCTCACTCACGCCTGCAATTTCAGAAATCGGGGTTTAGAGGCCTTGTTGTGTCGGTCTAAAAATTAGAAAATCTCTTCTTTTGAATGTTTCTGACAGTGTTATTATGAATATCACCTTTATTAGGTTCGCAATTAAGAACAAATGATACGTTCGCACAAACACAATCTATCTCACGGGTGACGCTTGCAATCACCTGCAATTCTGGAGATTATGGTTCAGATGCCCTGTTATGTCTATATATATAATTTTACCAGATCCTTAGTCATTTATGTGCAAATACATATATGTGTCTGCAAAGTTTCCACGTAATTGGCATGAAGAGGAAATATACATGTGCATTGTTGGTTTAATTGAAGCATTTATGGACTTGAGGTTGTTGAAAAAAGTAGTGAAGAACATAGATCTTACAAGTGACCTTACCCAATAATTTAATGAAAAACTTATCTAAGACTAGATTGTTAGCAATAATGATTTTGGCATAAGAGAATTGAACTAACATACCATATTTGTTAATGGATTAATTACACACAAGTTGATCGGCCCACGCTGGCGCTACGGACGTTCTTTTTTTTAGAATCATTATATATCACCATGCATATATTAAAAGATTTTCGCCGTAAATTTAAAATGGAGACAGTGCTTTGACGTGTTTATTGGGATTGTTCTATTTCCTTTTCAAGGTACAGATTTTTCAAAAAATAATCGATTTCAACAAATAATCGACGGGAAAAAATAAAAAACAAAGTCAACAAATGCAGCACTTGTGGAATTGACAAATGGGAGGGTGCAATTAACTAAATTTGGTTCTAGAAATCTTGTAATTAACAAAAAGGTAAGGGGAAAGAAGGAAATAAAGGAATATGACATGCGACTTTTTGAGTCATTTGTCAATTGAGAAATGACCAAAAAGTTTAGTTATTTAATCCCCTCAAGAATAAAAAAATTAGGACATTTAAGTAATCTGCCAAGTAGGTAAAGATGAAGAATGTTAGTTCTCTAGCTCATCACCAATCCTTGATGGGGATCATTTATTAATTCCACTACTCTATTCAAGTCTATTGAGAAATGACCAAAAAGATTACTTATTTAATCCCCTCAATAATCAAAAGTTAGGACATTTAAGTAATCTGCCAAGTAGGAAAAGAAGAAAAAAATAAGTTATCTAACTCCAAAAGTAAGCCTTGGTAGGGATCTTTTAGTAATTCCACTACTCTATTAAAGTTTAGGACATTTAAGTAATCTGCCAGGTAGGTAAAGATGAAAAAAACTACTTCTCCAGCTCATCATTAATCCGGGGTAGGGATCTTTTAGTAATTCCTAGAACTGTCCAAAATTGACCGGGACCGAAAGAACCGACCAATATTTTCGGTTTTGGGTCATTTGGGTCGGTTCTCTCGGTCCAATCGGTGCCTCGGTCCAAAACCGACTTAATATTCGGTTCCTCGGTCTTAAGTTCGGCCCCAAATTTAGAGAACCGAACCGAACCGAGAAACCGAATAGATATTTTTATATAATATATATTTAAAACATATTATATATTATATTATATATGTTTTTATTATATACAAATAAATAAATTTTAAAATATATTTTATATATTATAAATATATTATATATGTTTTTATTATATATAAATAAATAAAATTTAAAATATAGTTTAAATTTTAGAGAACCGAACCGAGAACCCGAGGAACCGACCATGTCGGTTCCAAGTCTCCTCGTGTCGGTCTTGGGTCCCAAAAATAATCTCTCGGTTTCCTCGGTTCTGGAGTGGAACCAACCCGAACCGATGGACACCCCTAGTAATTACACCTAGCTTATTATTAATTCGGGGTATGGATCTTTTAATAATTACACTACTCTATTAAAGTCAATTGAGAAATGACCAAAAAGTCTAGTTACTTAATCACCTCAAGAATAAAAAGTTAAGGCATTTAAGTAATCGGCCAAGTGGGAAAAGACGAAAAAAATTAGTTCTCTCGCTCCTCATTAATCTGGGGTAGGGATCTTTTAGTAATTTCCATATGTTTATTCAAATAATATGTAGTATATATATTAGAGGTCTTTGAATTGATTGACGAAAGATAAAACTATTGTTCTATCTATACTTGTTTATTTATAACTTAATTTCATTTCCATATGTATACTTGTTACACTACTCTATTAAAGTCAATTGAGAAATGACCAAAAAGTCTAGTTACTTAATCACCTCAAGAATAAAAAGTTAAGGCATTTAAGTAATCGGCCAAGTGGGAAAAGACGAAAAAAATTAGTTCTCTCGCTTCTCATTAATCTGGGGTAGGGATCTTTTAGTAATTTCCATATGTTTATTCAAATAATATGTAGTATATATATTAGAGGTCTTTGAATTGATTGACGAAAGATAAAACTATTGTTCTATCTATACTTGTTTATTTATAACTTAATTTCATTTCCAACAACGGATAGGCCTAAGCAAAAACAAAAACCATTTCTCATTGGGCCTTGAGGAGCTAAAGCAATTAAAATAATACTTGAACTGGGCTTAGACTCGATCAATTTAGCCTAATTCTGACATTAACAGATATGGCAGTTTAATCTTAACTTCTTAATTGTGCCATTTGAGTCTTAAAATTGTAAAATGATTCCATTTTTGATATTTTTGTAAAATTGTTTTATTGAAATTGATATAAATCCATGTTTTAAATTATATATATGATTCTTAATAAATGAATGTAATAAAAGGATCAAAATGGAACTAATTCAAGAGATTAAGGATTTAAATAGAAATGTTAGGGACTAAAGTGAAATCAGAATTAAAGATCAAAGGCATTGATGCCTAGTACTGATCAATTCATATTTGATAACCTCAATGGGAATGCCTATGTCCTCAACTAGGACTAGGTAGGTTTATATAGGCAGTGAAAAGTAATACCTTTTGATCTTTCAAATATGGATACATGACAAACATGAAGTTTAGGGCTTGTAGCCAGATATGCAGTTTGTCACTTAGCCTTAAATCAATGTGGCATTTGATTTAAGATTGGTTGAAAGGTGAAAAGGTTATTGCAAGTACTTAAAGATGTAATCTAGTAGGTTGGATTCTTCATTTTTTCCAAAGTTATTTTGAGCTATAAAAATTTGAAAATCTTGTTTTTCTAATGTTTCTGACAATGTTATTAAGAATATCATTTTTACCAGATTTGCAATTATGAGCATAGGATACATTTGCACAAACGCAATCTTTTTATAGGTCAGGCCACTTTTGTCAAGAGTTTTCTTGACAAATACCACGGCTGATGCTCACGATCGCCCGCAATTTCAAAATTCAGGGTTTGGGCACCCTGTTGTGTCTGTATATAGTATAATTTTACCATATACTTAATCATTTATGTGCATATACATATATGTGTATGCAAGGTTTCCACATAATTGGCATGAAGAGGAAACATACATGTTCATCGCTGCTTTAATTGAAGCTTTTATGGACTTGGGGTTGTTGAAGAATGTAGTGAAGAATATAGATCTCACAAGAGTGACATTACCCAATAATTTATTGAAAAACTTATCACGGACTAGATAGTTTTTTTTTTAGAAAAAATATCAATATTATTAATGGATGAAATCAAGATTACAAACGCCGGGTGGCAAAGACCCACACTACACATAGCTAACATCTAACTTGCTAAACTATGTGCCAAAATATTGGCTTCCCTATTCACATAAGAAAGAAAAAAAAAAAAAAAATCCCAACCTATCAA
The DNA here is from genome assembly GCA_001974805.1 of Corchorus capsularis. Lineage (NCBI taxonomy): Eukaryota > Viridiplantae > Streptophyta > Magnoliopsida > Malvales > Malvaceae > Corchorus > Corchorus capsularis. Next base: position 34,017 of record AWWV01010414.1, on the reverse strand, counting down.
ATAGCTCAGCCAAACTCCTAATTTCATTAATAAGAACCCCTCCCTCCCACCAACAAAAATCATTAGCCTTAATCTCATTGATGGCCATAAGAGAGTCGCTCTCAAAAACACAATCTTGAAGGCCATACTCCAAAGCTACTTCAAATGCAAACAAGATTGCGTGTACTTCCGCATATAGGGAATCTGCAACAAACGAAATCCGCCGAGACCCTGATGCTATGATGCTCCCACTGCTATCTCTTATAACAACTCCTAATCCTACTTCCTTTCTAGTTGTATAGAAAGAAGCATCCGAATTGATCTTTACCATACCTGGGGAAGGCGGATGCCAATGCAACTGGCATTGCGGAGGCTGCTGTCATGGTTGAACTGCTGCCAAAGATTGGTTAAGCAATCTATTCCCTGTATACACCAAAGTAGCTGGTATACTACAAGTACCATTATGCAAACAGTTATTTCGATTATTCCATATCATCCAAAGGTTATAAAGAACAAGCTCAAACTGTCCAACAGAAGCTGGTTTATTGAGAAAACAACACCAAAAATCATTATCCCCATCCGAACTCTCTAACCATGTAGAAATCCATGGATAAACTAAGTCCCAGACTTGCCTACTAAAATTGCAGGTGAAAAACACATGGTAAGCAGCTATCTCGACACCCCCCACATACTACACAATCAAGACTAACATCCATGCCTCTATTATTCAAAACCGAGTTTATAGGCAGAATATTCCATACAAGTCGCCAGGCAAAATACTTTACCTTTGGCATCACCGATGAGCCCCAAATCATCTTCCAAATTTTCTGCCATGCCTCATCCGGATTAACTCCTCTTCCTAGCATTGCCCTCGCCACATAATATGCCAATCGAACCGAGAATTTTCCTGTCTTTGATTCATTCCGGATAAGAACATCAGCCGTCGGAAATCTAGGGATAGGTAAGCACATGATTCGCACTATATCATCATCACAAAAAAGCTCCAAAAGCTTCTCTTCTCGCCATGCCCTTGCCTCGAAATCAATAAGTTCTGCCACTCGCAAAGGCTAACATACAACTCCCTCCCTTGGTTGAGGCGATTTTGATGAAAAACCATCCAGCCATCTATCTTCCCAGGCATCAATATTTCCTTTTCCAACCTGCCAACGAGAGCCCTCAATCAAAACAGATCGACCAGAAAGCAGACTCCTCCACAAGAATGATGGTTTCGCCCCTAATCTTGCTGTATAGAAATTCCCATTTGGAAAGTATTTAGCTCGCAAAACCCTAAAACAAAGAGAATTCGGGTTCTGTATTAAACGCCAACATTGCTTAGAAAGCAATGAGAGGTTAAAGGCTTCGAAATCTCTAAAGCCCAACCCGCCATCTGCCTTAGACACACACAAACTCTCCCAAGTCCTCCAATGAATCCTGTGTTTTCTATCAGTTGAACCCCACCAAAAATTAGCTATCAACATATTGAGCTCATGAATAAAAGATTTAGGGAAGCGAAACACACTCATTAAATACACTGGGATTGCTTGTGCAATTGATTGAGTCATGATTGCTTTGCCAGCAACTGAAAACAACTTATTATTCCACTTCTTAATTCTCTGCTCCAATATATCCTTAATATAGGCAAACTCCCTGGTTTTGGATTTCCCTATCATAATGGGAAGGCCCAAATATTTATCTTTCTCCATTATTCGGTCTACGCCCAGGAAGTGCATAATTTCCTGTTGCCTATGAGAGGGGGTATTGGAACTAAAAAGGATAGAGGATTTATCTATATTGATTTGTTGGCCGGAAGCTGCTTCAAAACTCCATAGTATACTTACTACCTTTGAACAATCTCCCAAACATGCTCGAAGGAATAGTATACTATCATCAGCAAATAAATAGGTGAGATATCCGTGGTGCTGATCTAGCAACAGAAATTCCTTGAATCGATCCTTCCCTATCAGCTGCAAAAATTAATCGAGACAAGCCTTCCATACATAAAAGGAAAAGATAAGGAGACAATGGATCACCTTGTCGTATACCTCTGGAAGGAATGAGTCTATCACCAAGCTTACCATTAACATTGATAGAGTATGTAACACTGCGAACACAAGCCATAACTAGACTAATCCAGCGCATCGAAAAGCCCATTTTCCGCATACATGCCTCTAAATAATTCCACTCAACACGATCATAAGTCTTGCTTAAATTCAGCTTCAAAGCCATATGCATCTTCCTCCCTACCCTTTTATTTTTCATAAAATGAACCGTTTCAAACGCAATCATAGCATTATCAAAAATCATGCACTCCGGCACGAATGCACTTTGGTTCTCCAATAATAGATGGTAAAATCAATTTCAGACGATTTGTTAATGCTTTTGTAATTATTTTAAAAATTACATTACACAAACTTATCGGTCTAAAATCTTTCACTTCCATTGGTGAGCTAATATTAGGAATCAGAACAATATTAGATTGGTTAATATCCGGCAAAGGATGGCCATTATTGAGAAAATCTAAAGCCATGGAAGTTTCATCCTTACCAACGATACTCCAACATTTCTGAAAGAATGTCGGCGTCATGCCATCCGGTCCCGGGGCTTTAGCTCCATCCATTTGAAAAGCAACCAACCTAATCTCTTCTTCTATAAAAACCGCATCCAAAACCTCAGGCATAGTCTCATCCAACCTCTCATCCATATGTTCCAAGACAGCCTCAACAGCTTCTCTTTCTTCTTTTCCACTTCCCCTTTCTCCATCATCTTTTCCTTTTTTTTTCTCCTATTTTCAGAACCTTTTAGAGAGACATCAACGGGGAAAACTGCGAAGCTGAGAGAGAAATCAACGGGGACAGCAGAGATTGACAGAGGGATCAGGGGAACATAAACGAGAGGGAGAGGGAGGGGAGGCAACCCATTGAAAGCAAGAAGGGAGAAAAAGAGGACAATTTCTTTTATTTTAGTTTCTCAGTCATGATTTCTTGAGTCTCTCTTCCCTGCCAGTTGATTTGAGTTTGAGGTTTGTTTTCTTCTTTTCATCTTTATTTCCTTTGAATTCCTTGCATATTTTTTGTGTATTCTTGCTGTTATTAGTCTTTTCTTACGGGTTATTTCCCATTAAATTTCCCTCTCTTTGTCAACAATGAGGGAGGTTCTGCGGATTAAATCTTATGGTTTTAATTATTGATTTCTTTTGGGGATCGGGGTTCGTCTGTGGATGTTCGTTTGGTGGATTTCTTCAAAAAAATCTCTGATCTGTTGGTCTTTGCTTCATCGAGATCTTCTTTGCAGGAAAGGTGATTATTTTTTCACTGAAAATTGGTTGGAGCTTCTTGCTCACTAAGTGTTTGATATTATGCGCCTGAAATCTTTGTCAACCATCTCTGATCATATATTGTTTGTGAATGTTTTTTGCAATGATTCGTTCTGCGCTCATTCGTTCGTTAGTCTTGGAGTGTTCGTTTGTTTTTGGATTTAAATGAGCTACAGTTTCTATCAGGTAAGAATCATTTAACCCTTTCCGAGATTTGATGATACAGAATGTTGTCACTGATTGAGAGAAACGATTATATGCTGAACCAGTTTTCTTATCATGAGCTGTTCGTTTTTTTTTTAGTCTCTTGATATGATTAATTGTTGTTTGTGCTTACTTTGCAAATCAAATATTAGTGTTTTTCCAGTTCGAAATTTGTATAGCATCAGTGATGGTGTTTACCGTTGGCATAATTCACTACCATAAATGATTTTAGAATTAGTTAGTAATAGTCTTAACTATTACCATAAGTGACTGATAGCAGATAGCATTGCATATGAACAGTCATACTTATGAGTGTATATTTACTGCACATAATTGGTTTGCAAAAGAATGCTATAAATGCTAGAGTAGGCACGCTGAATAAACAAGTGAGAGAGTCATTTCCCCCAGAATTAGTAGGAAGTTAGCTATGGTAATTGAATTTTTTTTATTGATTTATAAGTTCAATGAATACTTTCAATGTTATATATATATATATATATATATATATATATATATACTTTCAATGTTATATATATATATGCCAACAGGCTGTTGAATCTCACTATCTTTCAATGTTTATTGAACATTCATGCTATGAAAGAAAACAGGTTGTTGACTCTGTTAATGGTAAAGCTTTCACTTATCCCCCATTATCCCTTTTAGTTTTCTTGATCATTATAATTTGCTTTAATTATTATATATTAGGCCTTTGAGTTTCTTATTCATGGTGTTCTGATTTTGTGATATTAGGCCTTTGAGTTCCTTATTCATGGTGTTTTGTTTTTGCTGAAATTTTGAGTAAAACCCTTTTGATCGATTCTGTTTTTTTATTTTGGTAGTGACTTCACAATGAACTAAGAAAGTCACAGTAAATTCCTTTTATTCCCATGGACATGATAGCTTTTAATCTTTATGCACTTTCATCGGTTTAAATATAAGAAAAAGATACAGTAGCTTATAATTCTATGCTCTAGTTGAGCCTTATGTTGGAATTTACTCATGACCTTTGACATTATGAATGTCATAAGCATCATGAATTTATTATGTTATGCATGCAATGCTTGGTTGCCATATGTCCATAAGTTTTAGTGAGGGATGAGTAAAGAATTAGTGAAGTATATTTGTTGACAAAGTACTCTTCTTGGAATCTTGAAGCAGAAATACTAAAGCAGCAAGAAGTTAAAAGGGAGTATCTTCAAAGAGTGAAGAACTAACTCAAGTAAGGAAGCACCTATACCTCCTATTCGTTAGGAGAAATGGGGTAAAAAAATTTTCCATTTTCATTATGATATGAAAATATTTCAGTGATGATTTTGGTATATCTTCTAATGAGTTAACTTTTATAGTCCGTGTATGTCTTCAAATGTTGAGTTGTCTGCTTTATTCTTGCTTTCTTGCTACTTATAGGAAGAGTAGAGCAGCTATTCTTTTTTGGGAAAGAAAAAGGAATGAGAGATTGAGAAATTGAGCCACCTGCTTCTTTTTTGTTTTTTTTGCTTATGGACCATGATGGTTAGGTTTTGATTGCCAACGGGTAAACAGGTTAAAGGTAGAAATGCACAAGTTACAGGTAGAAGCATTGACGTTTGAAAATGGAATTGAAGAACCTGTTAGTATAAAGGTTTTCGAGGTCAATTTTTACCTTGATTTCTGAAGGTTTGAAATGAAATATCATGAATTATCAAGCCTTATATTCAATCTTAGGTTGTCAGTTTAGCTTAGATAGATACTTATGTACTGTGGATTTAATCTTTTCTTGCAAAAGAACGTCCTATATGCACATGTTTTGTGTTTTTTTTATTGAAATTACCACTGTTTTGTTTTTGCACTATCGAACAAATTTTACTTGAGTTGATACTAAAGATGATTCCAGCTAAGTTTCATCTTTTTTTTTTGGCATTAAACCTTTCTGGACACTTTCGTACTAGAGAAATATCATTTCGATTAAGAGCCTTCTAATATGTTAGAAAGCAGAAGCAAAAGAAATTGATAGCGTTGGTGCGAAGAGGAAGGAATGAGGTTTCTTTTGAGCTTACCGTTGTCTGTCATTAGCTTAGATAGATACCGGTGTGTCATTCATTCCATCAACTACATGTCTAATATAAATCCTAACCATGAGCTTTTTTAGTTTTCCCATGAATTTACATCGTTACAGATGCAAATTTTCACTTAATTTTTGCTCATATAATTTTGTTTAATTTTAAACACATTCTCTCAAGTGGCGAGAATACTTGGTTGGTGCATATGAACTATTTGTAGTTTGATTAGTTGCTAATTTTATAGTTTGACCATGAAATTGGCAGGACCTAAGGTATTTATAGTCTCTAAGTTGGAAGTGATTTGCTCAGATCTCTAATCTTTAGTTGTAGGTCATTTTCCCAAGGATAGTTCAATTGCCAATATATCTATGTGACAAACAATAACTGAGTTACATGGTTGGTGTTTGATTGGCGAGATCGAATGAGATGCTTATTTGACATCAAGAAGACTCACGGATCAAAATAGACCAGCTATATTTTGATGTAATGCTCATTAATCTTGCAGCTGTCACGAAGAAAAAATCCCTCCTTTGGTTATTAATGGTTACTTTTTTTATCAGATCTTTTGTGTATGCACTATTTATGCTTTGGAAGATGGTACTCATGATTTCCATCTGATCTTTTTTTTTCTGCCTTTGTTGTTCCTTCAATCTCTTTGTTATTCCTGTCATTGATATGTTTAGATTAGATGATATTGTTAGACGGCAGATCTTCAACATTTGATGTCCCCTCTTTGATTTAAACTAAGAGATCACAATTATATGTAGGTATTTATAGTCTTATCTATGAAGCTTCTGCAAATACTCATCCCATTTTAACTTATAGTTTGACCAAGAAACTGCCAAGACAGGCAGCGGAAGGTGGCTACAGATCAACTGGATTTAATATGTAAAATGTGTCCAAACTCTAAACTACCGCCGAAATCCCGCGGCAAGAAGCGGGTGCCGTTCACTAGTTACCATTAAAAAGGATCGACTGCTATGAAAAATTTAGCATCAGATACGCACCCAAACATTTAGCTCTGGAGGTTGACGCATACATTCACTGCTTAAAGAGTAAGTTCAGATCCCAAATTTCCATTAAGAATTTTAAGAATCCTGATTTTCGTTGCCCCTCGCAACATCGAAGCCCTGTATAAAGGTCTCTTAATTCAAGATTATGGCCAAAGAATTTGCAAAGAAATACTTTTGGAGCAAACATAAGCATTGCATGGCATCACATTATCATCAAGTCGATAATACACAACTGTAATGCACATCACGGCATTACATAATCATATCACCAAATTGATAACGAGAAAGCACAATGCAGTAACCCAAACGTTCTGGGATTTTATTGACAATCACAAACACTGACACACAGAAAGCACTCAGCAATAGCAGTAACATCAAAGGAGGCATGCCTCAACCTTTTATTTAAGTAGCTATAATGGCATGCACTCCATTCAGCGCGACGAGCAGTCAATTTACTCATCATCGTAATCATGGCGCCTGTGGTGATGGTGCTTGTGGTGGTGATGCTTCTTCTCCTCATCATCCTCAGAGTTGTCATCTCCCTGCAATGTTAATTTTGATCAATCAGATAGGTTCTGAGAAATAACCAAACATAAACAAGTATAGTACATAATACATATAACAACATATTTGGCCTTTACAACATTCCAATATATGATGGTATAAGTTTAACTCGAGTTTATTCCAAATCATCTTGTTAAGCAAATCAGTTTCATGTTTCTTGACACCTGGTATAACATAATGCCAAGCAGAACTAAACATGACAATCTAATAAAGTCCCTGGTTTCAAGTTTCAACATAAGGCCGCACAAACAGAACAAGGAATTGATTTGATGAGAACTTCAATGTTTGTATGTAAAACAATGGAAAAAAGAAATCTAACTTCACCAAAGGGAAATTCTTTGCTGTGTGTTCTAAAATGCTAAATCCTATTCTTCATTTCCAACAGAAATTCAAAACTCATAGCAAAACAACTTTAACTCATTCAACTCTAACCAAATAACCACTAATGATTCTAAAATGCAACGTCTTCAAGCGCATCTATTTAATACTAAATCATGAAAGGGTTAATATAATCTAGATCTATACAGGCAGAAATCTCAACAACAACAAGCAAAGATAAAAGCTCAAAATACTAATGACAAGCAAACAAATTCCAATAATTAGCCAAATTCATCAAGAAACATCCAATCAAACGCATTGCTAAAAACTTTCATCAAAATAAAACTAACGCTATAGACATCTATTTCCATTCAATAGAAACAAGTAAAGTTACTCACATATTTCTTGCGGCCATAGCCTTCTTCACCACCATAACCATAACTCTTCTTCCTCTCATCATCGGAATCATCATTTTTCCTTCCATAACTTGGCTTCCTATAGCCTCCTTCCTCTTCCTCAGATCTCCCATAACTGGGTTTCCTCTCATACTCACTCCTTTCTCCATACTCTTCCCCACCATAGCTCTCTTTCCTCCCGTATCCGGTCTCTGTCCTCCCCTCGTATCCTGAGCCATATTCGCCCTCATTCCTTCCGCCGTACCCGGTTCCATATCCGGATCCACCTCCCTCATACTCTGCCTTCCGGCCATACCCGGATCCATATTCTGATTCGGACTCACCATATGCAGGTTTCCTCCCATATCCGGATCCCTGTTCCCCATACTCAGGCTTCCTGCCATATCCAGATCCGTACTCGGATTGTTGTTCTCCATATTCAGGTTTCCGGCCGTACCCAGATCCATATTCCTGGGATGCAGGCTGCTCAAATTCGGGTCTCCGACCATACCCGGATCCGTATTCGGACGAAGGTTGCTGCTCATATTCTGGTCTCCTGCCATACCCAGATCCAATCTCAGGCTGATGTGGCTGCTCATATTCGGGTTTTCGCCCATAGCCAGAATCAAACTCCGATTCAGGCCTTCCATACTCCGGCTTACGGCCATAACCCGACTCAGATTGCTCATATTCAGGCCTCCTTCCATAACCAGATTGATGTTGCTCCCCATAACCACCACCAGGGCGACCACCAAAAGCGGATCCAGGTCGGGGCTTGGGTCGGGCATAGCTGCTGTATTCATTTTGGAGAGCTTCATCGCCATAAGCACAGGGCTCGGCGCCGGAAGAGAAATGGGGACGAGAGTAATCGAAGTCTCCATCGGAAGGTGTCGATGAAGGGTAGCAAGTCTCCTCGCACGGTGGTATAGGGCGGCCGTAGGTTAAGGCGAGATCGTATCCGCCACCGTACGGGGTCGAATCGTACTCGTCGAAGTCGTGGACGTCATCTTCGCCAGGCCTTGAGTAGTACGGCATTGTTTCAGTCGCGTTTCGAAAAGGATAAAGAAGTTTCTGTTTTCTGTTTCTGATGAAAAAATGGGACAAAAGGTGAGGCGGCTTTTATAAGAGGCCGAGTAGTACTGAAGAGTGTTGATAATTTTGAAGACTGAACGATGACGTTTCAGAATTGAGATTGAGGAGAGGATATGATACTGAGAAACTATACGTGTGCGTTTCGGAGGGTAAAAGAAGTGGATATAATAAATTTTACGCGTGGCGTAAGCGTTGCTGTCATTGCCTTTAGATCCGTGGATATTTTCTAAATATGGGCCGTTGATTTAAATGATTCTTACTATAATTTTAATTATTATTATATATATATATATAGCAACACGTGTGACGTGTTAATACTTTACCGACAACTTTAACAAAATTTTGTTTGGCACCAATTTTTAAAAATGATTTTTGAAAATGAAAAAAAAAATTTGTTCATCGGATTCACATCTGGCCTTGGGCTGACTATTTCGATATTCACATGGGATTGTTAAATTAAAAAAATAACGTCATTGAGAATTGAGATACAGATCTAGGATCTATCTGGATAAGCTTTTAGAGGGATTTTCGATGAAAGATAATTCACCAAGTACAACACCCATGGTGAAGGGTGATCAGTTTAGTGTGAACCAATACCCAAAAATGAGCTTGAAGGAATATACAAAACAAAGCATTAATTTATATTTATATATATGCTTCTATTGTTGGAAGCTTGATATCGGTCAGGTCTATATAAGGCTTGACATTGCTTTTGTTTTTAATGTTGGGAAGATATAATAGGGTATAGATCACTACTTCAGAACTACGAAAAAGGTGATCATGAGTGACTAAGGATTCCATGTTTAGGAGAAAATAGTTACTAGAAGTGTAGTTATCTCTTGGACAACTGCAAAACTGATTTTGATTGCTACTTCTACCATGAAAGCAGAGTTCAATTCTTATTTTGAGCCTACTTCACATAATGTATGGTTAAAGAGTTTCACATATGCGCTTAGAATTGTCGGTTCTATCTTAAGCCATCGAGGGTGTATTGTTGTGACAATTCGACTGTATGAATTGTAACAATTCGGCTGTGTTTAGGCTAAAATAATATATCAACATCAAGTATCCGGTCATAAGAGAGCGCATTAAGAAAAATAAAGAGACTATTGAGCATATTAGCATTGAATTAATGTTATAGTTGATCTTTTGAGAAAAGGCATGCCATTGATGAGTTTTAAGGATCAATACTAATATGAGAAACCAACACCAATTTTTGCAAAATCATGTCACAAATAACTTGCGCCACTGAACGCACAACCAATTTTGACAAAAACCGAGTATAATCACACATTCACAATTCAATATTTCAGGTCAATAGCAACAAAACAAATTGAACATCAAGAACTACATGGAAAACCTCCCTCTTGCGGAGTAAAAACTAAAAACCCACGAGACTATAAATCTACTAATATTTCCACTAAAATAAATTAATCAATCTACAAAGCTTCCTAGGTCAACTAGGAGCTCAATAACATAAACAAGATCAACTCCTTGAATCACTACAAGTTCATCAACACAAACAAATGAAAAAAAATCAGAAAAATTTTCACATCCAAAACAACAATACATTATTGCCAAAAAAAACAACAATACATTTCACCTCTCTATCAAAACCTCAAGTTGTTTTTGTTTGAATTCCTTAATCCTTATGAACCGATCAAAAAAAAAAAAAAAGGGATACTACCTTTTATAATTTATTCAAGAAAATAAGATAATATTCTTCAAAAAGAAAAAGGAAAAGATAAAAAGATAAAAATTCTTCAAAAAAAGAAAAAAAAAAGTTGGGTAATTACATCTTTGGGACAGATTCAACTCAAAACACAACAAAGAGTACTACTAATTAAAACTAACACCATAGTATCAATTACTCCAATCATAGATTTTTACTATATATATAAAAAACGATCATAACATTTCAATCTACTAATTGATTTCACTTTTTCCTCTTTTGTCAATTTCTTGCCTCTTGGCTCGATTCTCCATCACACACTCTACTAAAGAACAACGTTTTGAAAGTGAAACAAAGAGAAGGGAGAGAGAAAAGTAGAGAGAGATTTTGATCAATGGCGGCAAGGGTATTAACGGTGTCCCAAGACGGCAATGGAGACTTCCGAACTGTACAGGAAGCCATCGATACAGTTCCACTCTGCAACGCGTGTCGAACTATCATTCGACTGTCACCCGGCATTTACAAGCAGCCCGTTTATGTTCCCAAGACCAAGAATCTCATCACCTTGGCTGGTCTCCGACCTGAGCTCACTGTTCTTTCCTGGAACAATACATCTTCTAAGATTGAACATCACCAGGTAAGAGAAAAACCACTTCTTTTTCTCTGCTAGAAACGCTACCTTTGGGGGGGGGGGGGGGGGGGGGTTGGTTTTGTCACTTCTAATGATGCTGGTGTGGTTTTCATTTCCTTTACCCCAAGGCTTCGAGGATTATTGGGACGGGGACGTTCGGTTGTGGAACTGTTATTGTGGAAGGAGAGGATTTTATTGCCGAGAATGTCACTTTTGAGAACTCTGCTCCTGAGGTAAAGTTTTCAAATTCCCTAATTTCTTTTATTTTTTATTTTTTGAAAATTTCTTGTGCTTCAAATTTTGATCGAAGTTCCGTTCTTGGGTTTGGGGGCTTGAGTAGTGAAAACCATCATCGTCAACTTCAATTGAAGTTCACTTTTTTAAACTTGCTTTCTCATTGGCAGTGTACCTTTGAAATTACTCAATGATACGAGTTTTTTTAGTGTTGGGTTTGGGGTGTTTTGCAGATTTTGAGTTTTACTCAAAGACATGGGTTTTATTAATCTTTTCTTTCTTACAGGGGTCAGGGCAAGCTGTGGCAATCAGAGTAACCGCAGATCGATGTGCATTCTATAATTGCAGATTTCTTGGTTGGCAGGTGCTTAAACTCTTTCATTATGGATGGCCTAATATAAAAGTGTCATTCATCAGTGTTGTATATCATTATAGACCTTGTGATGTTGCTGATTCAACCAGTTAAATTTCAGATTTTAAATTCATTAAGATAATAGTTGGCAACAGCATAACTTTGTTTTCATGTATGTGGATAATGTTGGTTACCTGCTAAGGCATTTTGGATAGTTCCTGAGAAGTTTGGAGATTTGAATGTGTTCATAAAGTTGTACTCTTGGCTGAAATCTCACTGCTTGTATGACCTTTTGCAGGATACACTCTACTTGCATTATGGGAAACAGTATCTGAAAGATTGCTATATTGAGGGAAGCGTAGACTTCATATTTGGAAATAGTACAGCTGTCTTAGAGCATTGTCATATTCACTGCAAGTCAGCTGGTTTTATAACTGCACAGAGCAGGAAATCTTCGCAAGAATCAACTGGTTACGTCTTTTTGAGGTCTTTGCTTGACTAGTTTTCATGTGTCCTTATGTTTTATACTGGTTCCTAATTTTTGCTGATTCCCATTAGCTTCTTGCATTTTCTTAATTTTCAAGTTGTTTGGGGATTTTGATGTGGAATGTTTCTGTCTGGAAAATTAGCAAATGTCGAGTTACCTTGATCAAGTTTCTGGTGGATAGCTGTTTATGTCAAGTTTATCCTTTAATAATTTATAAGATAGAGTTAGCTTTCCTACATAGTTCATGCATTTGAATCAAAAAAAAAAAAAAAAAAAAAAAAAAAAAAAAAAAAAAAAAAAGAGGTCAAGGTATAGCAATTTGGTGTTATATGAGCAGAATTACTTTCTGCTGGCTGGAAACATATCTTCTAACAATCAACTTTCTAGTTTCAAGCTGGCAAGGAAAATGATAATCATGATATCCGTGTTTTTTGAATGTTGTTGCTAGCCAGATCTGACACTAGCAGTGATCCTTAATGTTTTCATTTTGTTCGTCAAATAGTTGTTTAAGGATTATCCCTCTCACGTAAAATTTAACTGCCACCAGTTGACTCCAATTTACTATTTTTCTCTTATCTTGCAATTTTGTAATAATTTTGGACAGCTATACAAATTGCAACATGGCTATATTGGGGTGTCATTCATTGTCTTGTTCTGGAGAGTGAACTAGGATCCATTTAAGTATGTAAAGAATTACTCATGCTGCATTTTCCTGGATTTATTCCCTGTATGTTGATTATAGAAAATTGTATATGAAAATATGGATTCTTTTTCTCTTTTCTGATTAGTGAAAGCTATTGGTAATCTGACCAAACAAAAACCGAGAGGAATTAATTTTTCTCATTTTCATCATTATCATTTGCATGAGGTACTTCTATTAACTGACCTGTCAATAATAAAGTTCGCTGATAAGCTTTGACCATTGAGGTTTGGGTTCCACTTCCACAGTTATTCCTTTCCTTTCTTTGAGACTCTTTGAAACCATATGAAATTCTCCCTCTTAACAACTTGTGGCACTGATGCAGATGTGTCATAACCGGCAATGGAGGGTCTTCATATTCATATCTTGGGCGTCCATGGGGACCCTTCGGAAGGGTGGTCTTTGCATACACTTACATGGATCAATGTATCAGGCATGTAGGTTGGAATAACTGGGGAAAATCTGAAAATGAGAGAAGTGCTTGCTTTTACGAGTACAGGTATCTTCTGTTCACTCTGTCCAATTCTGATTTCTTAAGTTTAAATGTGGAAAATGACCAAGCTTGTGGCCATTAACATCTTTATCTTGAAAAACTTGGGTATAACCTGGAAGTAGTTTCCCTTAATATTCGAAGACACCTTATGTATGATAGATTTACTGATATTTTATATTCATTCAAGAAATAACCTGAGTTGGAAAGTTTCCTATTTGGTTTGGTTACAAAAATATGAACACCAGAGCTTAGATTTTATGTGAACATATTATCAAGCTTGTGCAACGTCAACTCCTCGCCTGCCTGATCTCGAAAATACTATCTTCAAAGAGCTTTGCTGGATATTAGTATTCACATTATGACTTGCCTCTTCTTCTGTATATTGTCGTGCTACCAGCTAATTCTTATTCTTTAATCCAAACTACAGATGTTTTGGGCCAGGTTGTTGTCCATCGAAACGGGTAACTTGGGCAAGGGAACTGATGGATGAAGAGGCAGAACAATTTCTTATGCATGGATTTATTGACCCTGATCCGAACAGACCCTGGCTTGCTCAAAGAATGGCCCTGAGGATACCGTATTCTGCTTAGAAGTCACTTGCAAGCTGGTGTTAGGTAATAATTAGAGATGTGATGCTGTTTAACCATTTTATACATACATAGAATAAAATCTTCATTGCGGCTATTTCAAGTTTAGTATTAAGGTGCAAGAAATACTAGACGATGCTTGTTCAAGTATATGATTCTGTTTGTAATGCACCAAAGTTTCTTCCTGCATTGAAGATTTTAAAGACACCAACTTAGGTGTCAACTTGTATTCTGCTATGTAACTACAGCTAGGGAAAGGGCTTCATTGCCATTTACTGTGAAATTATTATATGGTTATATCTCTGAATCCTTCATGAGTGTCGTGCCACCATTTTTGTTAGAAAATTAATGTTTGTGGTTTGTGGTTTGTGGTTTGTGGTTTGTGGTCATGTATCAGAATTGGCATCAAAATGTCGAGAAGGTGAGTGCAACATGTTATCGTTAACCCTCTTTCCTGCCTCTATTGCCAGACGGCATCCTAACTACCACCATTAGGTCCATTACCCATTTTCCTTCTGCAGTTTAGAGGCCTCTCTAGTTTGTGAATTGTATCACGTCCCTCGGTAGAATCACTTTCATCCTCGTCAGTTTATATCCTCAAATGATTGAAGTTGAAAACGTATTGATTAACCCTCTTTGAAACACTTTATCCTCAATTGAGCAAATGCCCAAAGCTTATATCCTGAATTGGTTATTTAACCCAGATTATAAAAGCCCAAGTTTTTTTTCGGCTAGATAAAAGCCCAAGTTCACTTTGACTGAAACCAAGTGTGTTTTTCTATTGATGTTTGCCCACTAACTGACTAACATGCGCTATTCAAAAGCATAACGGGCTCAAAGGCCCATCCATATGTATTTTTTCTTCAGCCCATACACACAGCACACACACCTATATATAGGCGTGTTTGTCAGCTTGAATTTAACTATTTAAGGCACCAAGTCATGTTAAGTTGTTAACCTTAATTGACATGAGATACTACCACTGTCACACGCCCCCTCATGTATAGTCCATGACAAATACCCGAAACAGAATGAGCCTACATGTGGACGATCGAGTTTGGGGTAACAAGACAGACCTGAACTCTAATACCATGTTAAGCATCCAACCTAAAATCAATTGGCAATAGGTGGAGAGGCTCAGCTTGAATATGAGGCACCCGGTCAAGTCAATCTTAACCGATGTGCGATATTAAGACTTTAACATAACGTATTGTACTTCTGATGTGGATGAAATAGGTGTTGCGTTTATAAATCATTTGAATCGTCATAAGTCCAACCAGATGGACACTTAACTTTTGGATTTTGGGTTTGAAGTTCCTGATGCTGGCCAGCTTCGAGAGGCCATAACTTTCAAACCGGTTGGAGTTATGGGGCCCATGACACCATCTAGAAATACTGTTTTGAGTCGACTACGCCGTGATGAGCCGCGTAGCCACCAGGACTTCATTTAGGGCCTGAAAAGTCCGTTTTAGTGAGATATCGCCAGTTTTAAGTTTTTAGCACTTTGTTATTTTGGGCTGTTTTGGGCTTTCGTTATTTCCCAAGACTATTTAAAGATTGTAAACCCTAAATTTGAGGTTAATCAACAATTCTATAATTTTCCAAAAATTATCTTTTTCTCCGTATTTCGGTTTTGAACACGTCCACTGCGTCAATTGTATACACTAAAAAAAAGCTAAAAGTTCAATTAGAAGCCTGATCTTTGGGGAAAAGGTCATTTAAGAACCTAACGTTTGGAAACATCGCTATAAAATTTGGATAACATCGCTATTAAATTTTGATAACTAAATTACGGAATTTTGATAATAACAATATGAAATTTCATTCTTGAAAATCAGATTCTTTCCGTGGGAATCTTTTTCTTCTTTTTTTTTTTAGATTAGCAAAATTTTATATGGTGACTAAATAAAAATTGGTGGGGATGTGCTTCAATCTGGGACACGGTTGAGTTCATGTCTTGATATTTGGTGGAAAATCAAGAAAATCAGAATTTTTACAAGGTAGAAAAGGTTGAACTTGAATATGGAGATGTGTTTCGGCAAAAAAAATAAAATAAAATAAATCTGGAGATGTGTTGATATTTGGCTAATTTGTGATTTTAGATATGGCGTTTTCCCTTAATTTTGTTGTAAAAATATGTGCTGTGAACTAACTCAATTTTGTGTATTTTGTTGCTAGACCCTTTTCTTTTGACTGAATTTATGAATACATTATAATTGTGTGTTTTCCTCCAGTTCCAATCTTTTTTAAAAGAAAAGGGAAAGAAAATGAATTGGAAGAGCTCAAATAAGCGGTGGAAGACAATGGGTGAAATAGGCGGTGGAAGATGATGGGGGTGGCGGCAACAGGGTTTCAGTGGGTCTATGTGGTGGCCGGGCGGTGAATCTGGCGTTGGGATCCGGCTGTGGGTGGTGTTTGTTCAGTTTCAAAGTTGAATGTTCTTGGTGTTTGTAATGTGTTCATGTTAAAATGGGCTTTTGATCTTATTTTGGAACCAGTTTCTGGAAAATTGGTGTTTCTAGTTGAGAGAGAATTCACTATTTTTCTTGGCACCAGAATTAAATAATTAATTATTTAGAAAGAAAATTAATTGTGTATAAAGAGGGATGGAAATTTTGAATTTTTTATGTCAAAAAAATATGAAAAATTTACTAAAATTTGAAAATTCCACGTGTCATACACGTGTTGTCCACGTTAACTTTGACTTAACATGCTAGAGTGTGTGTTATACACACATCATAGTCAATCTGATTTTATCCTGAATTGACATAATCCGATAACATTTGATCCTGAATTGACACAAGTAGTAACAGTGTATTCTGAATTGAATTTTGGGTCAAACCTTATATCCTGAATTGAGTATTTAACCCATAATTAAGCCAAAAACCTAAACTTGATGGCGACATTCTGATAAGTTCAAATGATGATGGAAATGTTAAGACAGACGCAAGTCTTACTACTCGAAAGCAAGGTAATTTAACATGTCTTTTTGAAACTGTAGTTCCATGTTATTGTTTTTGAGATTAATTGGATCTATTTCTTTGTTGTAACCCATTTTGGCCTTTGCTTCAGGCTGCTTGTGGTTTGGTAGCAGATGGGTTAAAAGCTGAGAGTGTCATCTTGATGGGTTTTGCTTTTCCAGAATTGTTGTAATAAAATCCATTAATATTCTCCATTTTTGATCCCATTTTGGTTTTGCTTTTATTGATTTTTTTTGGATAATTTGCTTTTAGTGGATTTTGATTTACTCATTTTGTTGACTTTATTCATTTCGTTTTGGTTTTGATATGGGGAAATTAACTGGGGCATGTAAAGTTTTGGTTTTAACTTAAGTTCATGTGAACTTCATCAAATTCTGGAAATTTTGTTTGTCCTTGAAGAATGAGAAACAGGCCTTAATGTTACAGGTATTCCTTGTTCTTCTACTTTTTATCAGAAATGTTTAGTATCGATCCATTCGTTATTACAAGCTGGTGAAAATTTTGTTTGTCATTCTCAATTGCAGAATCTAAGTGAACTTCTGGCGGAACATCGTGAGATAAACAAGGGCGGAAAGCATGTCAATGGAAGTAGCACCGGTGGTGGTTCAGAGGCTGAAGCAAAAGAAGAGCCGCCAAAGCCAAGTTTCCAATTTCCATCAGGCAGGATTGGGATGAATGCTGCCAGAAGGAGAATGGATTTCACTATATTATCAATTTTGTGTATTATCAATTAAATGTTAAACCCAATTCCAATTTTGACTGCAAGAAGGAGAAGAAGAAAGAAGTGAACAAAAAGAAAAGAAAGAAAGAAATGAAAAAAAGCCATTTTTTTTATTTTTTTAATTTTATTAAATTATGACAATGCCATGTTGGCATACCCATGTTATTCACGTCAGCATGTCAGAGCGCGTGTGATAGATGCAGCCTAGCTAATTGTAATTTTTCCTGAGTTGACCTAAAACAATAACATTATATCATGAATTGACACAAATGATAATGGTTTATCCTGAATTGAATATCGCAGCAAACCTTATATCCTGAATTGAGTATTTAGCAAATATGTAGCCTCAATTGAAGAAGAGAAATAGAAATTGGTGTGTGTGTGACTTCCTTCTTCGGAGTAATAGCGGTAGATTCTTTGTCAACCTACGGCTCAGATTTATTTTCAATCTTGATCCTTCTTCCTACGTGTCATATTTAGAAACAAATCTTATTGGTTCATTCACACACCACGCGGATCGCTTACTCTGAAAAGGAATTACAACCGTAGATGAATAACATAGCACAATCCAACGGTCCAGATTTTGATTCAGTCTTTGGAAATTTTGGGACTTCCCGCGCGCTCTCGTTCATATTTTTCTTCTCAATATATACCCACAATTCGCTTCCGCTTCTCACCACTCATTGATCGACTCTCATCTCAACAGTTTCTCTCAACTTTCTCGGCAAACAAACACCAGCCTTCCCCATTTTCTAGATCTTTCCAACTTGTTACTGATGGCTCGTACCAAGCAAACCGCTAGGAAATCAACCGGAGGCAAGGCTCCACGTAAGCAGCTGGCCACCAAGGCCGCCAGGAAGTCCGCTCCAGCCACCGGAGGAGTGAAGAAGCCCCACCGTTTCAGGCCCGGAACCGTGGCCTTGAGAGAAATCAGGAAGTACCAGAAGAGCACGGAGCTTTTGATCCGCAAGCTTCCATTCCAGAGGCTAGTGAGGGAAATCGCTCAGGATTTCAAGACGGATCTGAGGTTCCAAAGCAGCGCCGTCGCCGCTCTCCAAGAAGCCGCTGAGGCCTACCTGGTCGGGCTCTTTGAGGATACCAACCTCTGCGCCATTCATGCTAAGAGGGTTACCATTATGCCTAAGGATATCCAGTTGGCTAGGAGGATCAGAGGAGAGAGAGCTTAATGATGTAGTAGAAATAACTGTTCATCGTTCTCTCCTTTCTAGGGTTTATGTGAAGGATTTCTTTTTAGAGTATCTTTTGTTTAGATTTCTGAATGTGTAGATCCTTTTTTAATGGTTTTCTTGCTCTTAAATGATGAAATGAAATGTAATGTAATGTAAGTTTGGGAAATCTAATCAGAGTACTTGGCTTATTTAGTCTTCCATATCCCGGAACGATGGAAAATCTCAAGCGATTTTCATTTTCTCAATTTATGGTTTGAATCATTTTGAATATCTGATCGTGATTTTCTGGGGAATTTGGGCAAAATTTGTTTTAAATAAATATTCCAAAAAATTTATTAATGTTTCGGGTTCTGGCCAAAAAAAAAATGTTTCGGGTCAGAAAGACCTGAGAAAATGTTTTTGGCCCCGAAACTAAAATGAATTCATAGTTTTTAAATTCAGCAGAAAAGCCCAATGGCGATTGATTTGAGTCAGTAATTTTTTCCAAAAAAGAAAAGAAAAAGAAAAACCCAATCCCAATGGCGGGAAAAAGGAAAATTGGCATCCAAGCATAAAGAGAAGTAAATGGCGGAAGATTAAAATCTGTGTTAATCGATTGCTCTGCTTGCTTAACTCCGGTGTTCGTTGAGATGGAAAAATATTTGGCTCCTTCTAAACCTACAACTGAAGAACACAAAATCAAACCAAGGTAAAGTAAACATTTTCCTTCTCTTTTTTCTCCAGAAATTTTTTGGGTTGAATAAAGTAAAGTTTAATGAAATTAAGCTTGTTTTGAATCCAAAGGCGGTGTCCATGGCAAAGAAGTATACTCGAATTGAACGGAAAGTTGGATCCAAAGTACCGTCATAACCTCTCTGGCCTCCTCATGCAATCTTATTCTCAGGTCTTTCTAATTTTCTTCTTCCATTTTTCTTTTTGTTTTTTGTTGTTCAATTTACTGATCTTTTGTCTTGCTATGGCTTAGATTGGGGCATTTCCGCATTTTTATCATATTGATGGAAAGCCATGTGAAACCCATGTACGCAATCATCTTAGTTCTTTTTCAATTCTATTTTAGTCTGTTGGATTATGACTTTAGACATCTGTTTGGTAGATGAATGGGGTGAACAGTATTGTGAATTCAGGTCGTCAACTCCCATTCAGAATGCAGGTGATTCTTATCTTTACATCTTGCTCTTCCTTCAGAAATCATTGTGTTACTCTTATCTTTGATTTGGCCTTTTTCAATTTTCTGTTTATAATTAAGGGTTCAAGTTATGCTCTTGAGAATTTCTATAACCATAATGAAAAATGAAAAACGGCTGTTTGGCAATGTTTGGCAATGCCTTTCATATCCTTTCTACTTAGTACTTACTCATAGCTCTTATATATTTCAAGAGAGCTTACTAAAATTCTTTTTCAGGCAAGGAATATCTGCAGTTGACTTTGACAACAAGGTGAATAATATCTTCTGGAAATCTTTGATAATAAATCAACCCTGCTGATTGTGATTTTTGTTTCTTGATTCTTTATTTTAGTTTATACATATATCTTATATTTAACTAGTCTCTTAAGAACAACATATATATATATGTAATAATGAGTTGGTTGGCATATTTTGGACAACTCAAAGTAGGATTGTCCATGATCCTAGCTAGATTATTAACTTTGGTTTCAAAATGGACTGAGCATATGTAGAACTTATCAAGCCATGTCGGAAGTGAACTTTAATCTTATGAGAAGGCAGCTGTTAACTTCCTGCCAATGATAGTTACATGCTGAGGTGAAAATACATAACCATTCTTTGTACATGTCACTTGAACTATAGATGGGGAGCTAGCTCTTTCCCATCCCATAACCCGCCCTCCCTTTCCAAGATTTGAACTTAAGGCCTCCATTTTGAATGAATCTGAAAACTGCTGGCCTGAAGGTTCTTCTATTGGGTTAGTAGGTAGATTGGTGTTTCTTGCAGTTGTGTTGTGATCTTATTGTGATATCCGGAAGCCTATTAGAAACCATTTTATTAGTGTTTAGACCAATCAGGAATTCTAATTTGGTATATGATGCTATGGATCCTGCTACTAAATATGCCAATGAATTTAGTTGCACCATTTATGTACTAAGTACTTTGCTGCAGTTTTATGTGACAAAAAGTGAGTTGTATTAATAAGAGTTACTTGCTGTTTCTTAATTTTTCCCTACCTCCCTGTTATTCTTCCATTGCATTACTTTTACTATTCTTTCTCGTTCTTTCACTTGCTAATTTTCCCCCAAATAATTGTCTCCAGGGTATATACTTGGTTTCTGTGACAAAATCAGGGTGCTTAACGGTGCATGACTTTGAGACTTTGTATTGCCACAGCAATGAATCACTTCCAGGTAAGTTAATCAACTAGTAGATTGCTTTCCAACCCCCTCCCCCTATCTTCCCCTTCTCCGTTTGCGTTACCCTTCAGCAAAGTCCTATGTTGGCTGAGCCAACAGATTCTTTTTTGCACTCTGGTCTCTACCAATAATTGCTTTACGTTCATGGGTACACATGCTATTATATAGAAAACCTAAGCAAAAGTTCCTGCATAATGGTTTTAAGGAGAGAGATGAGGCAAATATTGCTTTGTATGGTCCACTGATGTTCATTATTAAGCTATATATCCAAAAATATGGTCTGACATGTTTACCTCTTTGCATGTTGGGTTGGTACAGTACAGTTATCACTTATGACAGAGCAGTGAATAAGGTCTACCTACTCTATAATGTTCAGTAGTTGCTCAATTGGTAATTATGTGTCATCCAGAGATTTGATTTAGGTGTCAGTTTGCATGCTGTAAATCTCCTACTCAAGCCATCATCTTCTTGGAAAGGTTGATATACAATTATTTTGGGCACTCATTGGGTAATTCTATGTCATCAGAGAAATTGGTTTTGGATTAGGGGTATCATTGTTTAAACCTGCTGATTGAGCCATCACCCTCATGGCTTGAGTATTTAACAGTCATAACTTGTTTTGCTGTCTCCTCAGCATAGTCATAGTGGCCCTGTGCTTACTCATGCATGCTCATAGTGTTGGGCGCAATAAAAGAACATAGTCTATCTGCAATGCAGTTTGCATAATGTTCTCAACATCAATGATGGTCATTCTAATTTACAAGGATAGTTTTCAACTTTATCTTGACATTAATGATCTTGAATAAGGATAATAATAAACTTGGAGGCCAAATTAACAAGTTGCTTGTTGATCACTTCAAACTCTCTTTTTAAGATTTGAAATTCACTTTAAGGTACATCATTTCTGTTTTTTCTATCTGGTAATTTTTGATGACCATGAACATGTGCAATTTTTGTTTGCTTATTTTATTATTAATGTAAATTTTCTTTATGAGTTTCCACTTGGATTCTTCTGCATAAGTTCTTTCCAACTTCCTTACTTGTTTGTTACTCATTTGGAATAGGCTTAAATGAAGATGAAAGTAAGCATTTATTGCATCTCTCTTTACGGCAGCAACTTGATGTTGTCTGGTGGAATCTTGCTAACCAAGATGAGGTTGGTTCATTTACGTATCCACAAATATCATACATTAAAATATTGTAGATGGTCAAAACACCTTTTAGTCTAGTGTAACTTGCTTTTTCCATAGTTAAAAGAAATGGTCAATTTGATGTTCTTTAACTTCTTTGACTCCAGCTTACAAAATGTCCTCGGTAAATTTTCTGTATGTAACTAATGAATGAAGTTTACAGTAAATTTCCTGTTTCTTTAAAGGCATATTTCCTTTGATGGTGGTGACATTTCCAACAAGCCTGTTGAATATTTCTGTTTTTAATGCTCTGATGAATAATGTGTAAAGTGGTTGTAACTGGCATATTATCATTCTTTTCTCTTTGACATCTAACCTTTGACATGGTCATTTAATTTTGCTAGGTTGCTTGCACTTCTGTGAAAAGTAATGAAGTAATGATCTTTGATGTTGGTTTAATCTCTTCTAAACCAGTTGAGGTAAGTTTCTCTATTGGTTTCTTTGGCATATGCAACAAGGGTCTTTATTGAATGTGATAACCAATCTCTGCTGTGGATCAGATAATCATGGATTCATATCTAAATGATGTGGTCAGAAATAGTTGTCGCAGTTAATCATTTGGACATAAATAAAGTTTTCGTCTATACAAACATCTACAATTATATGTAGTATTTATTTACAAATTACAAAGACCAGCTAGGGAATTGTAATTGTAAAGCAGGAGTGCAATTCCCTGTAATTTCTATAATGAGGTGTTCATGAAGATTTGTAGAGAGAAAGAGATTGGATTTGAGGAATTGCATAGAATTTGAAGTGGTGTTAATTAGTCTAGTTTCCTTTTTTAAGCAATGTTTAATGAGATTATGAGATCAAGATCCCTCCGAACCATATCCATACTGTAGCATTGCTTTTGCATCAAAACAAAACTCCTACCTCCACATGTCACACCATTTTGACACTTGGTGGCTTTGTGTTCAATTTGGTCTGAATTTGAGGGAAATTGCTTAAATATGTACATAGATACATCTTAAGGTAGAACTTTGAGTTTTACTAACTTAGGGGTCAGAGAAGTTGAGAAAGAAGTTTGGATTTGTAGCCTTGACAAGGTAAAATGGTGAGCAAACAACTAAACAATTACCGAAGTTAGTAATAGTCATCCGGTTTGGAGTAATATACCTGACAGAGACAGACAAAGATCCACTTTTCAAGGGTTGATATTAGTTCCTTTCTCCCTTGCTGCAGTAACACTTTTGGAGCACTTCTGAATTCTTTTAATGTTTAGTATATCTATTCGATCCAATATTTGATAAAATAATAATTTATGGCCAATTTGTTTATGATCTGCTCAATCCATCATATGCTCCAAGTTCATCCCGTATTAAGATGGGTGACTAAGAGAGCTTAATAGTTTTCATTATAGTGTCATTAAAAGTACTACAATTGTCAGTCTGCTTTTGCTCAATCAGGAAATTCTTACAGTTTGCTTCTATCTGGTAACATCCTGAATTTAATGTATCATGATCATTTTGTTCACTGGTAACCCAGGTGTTAAGAACAAGACGAACTCTCTCTGTGCTTGGTTCTGAAGTCTCCAAAGGCATAAGTGACATAGCTTTTACAGCAACTGATGATTCAAGGTTTGTCAAAGGCTACTCACCCCCAAAATGAATATGGAAATGTTTTGCATGCTGATATCGACTGAGAACTGCACTTAAGATAATAATTCCTTATTTCTATGTGGAATAAGTATATTAGCTGTTCATTAGACGTTTGCCTAGAACATTCTTAATGTCTTTCCTCTCATATCTGGGCTCCTTCGCATTAAAGTTATGGTTTTAACTTCCTTAAAGGGGAAAATGTGATGTTTTTGTGTTTTCTACAAGACTAACTTCCTTTTTCTTTGGATAAACCTACAAGAATAACTTAATTTAGCATTGAAATCCATAAGGCAACAAGTTTGAGGTGAAAGCTACTACTTTAGAGTGTTAGCTACATGCAATGCTAAAAGTATACATACTGATATTTCATTTTTTGGCTTTGGAGGAGAGTTAAAAGGCTTTGCTGGCAGAGAAACAAGCTAGTTATTGACCCCTTTGTCGGTTTATAAACTTGTTTAGCCATCTTTCCTGTGACCTGTAGTCTAATATATCTTTAGAGTGCCAGATCTATAATTGCCTGGGGTTTTTGATAATAAGATAGCCGGTTTCCTAACAGGCCAAAACTTATGAATAATTCAGCCATATTGTGGCTGCGATTCTTTGTATAGGAACTAAAATTATTACATAATAATTTAAAAGAATTGGAACCAATTTTTCATGCTCTAATGCAAAATTAATTAATATTATTTCTTAGATTTACTCAAGCAGCTGCCATTAACTCTTGATTCAGTTTTGAACTTTTCTGGTGACCAGGGAATCAGTAAGTGGAATGCTTTATTTTCAATGCTGATGTGCTTTTTCCGGTTTTTGGAAATTTTCTACATTACTGGTCATATGTATTGGTTGATGACATAATGCTAGAATTTGTTTGTGTTATTATGGGGATTGTGTTTAGCTGCCACTATTATTCTTTCCTTTCTGATGATTGGTTTGCTCCAGGTTAATTGCTTCAGACACCAATGGTGTAGTCAATATATGGGATAGAAGGAAAAGTGTTCTTCCTTGCCTCGAGCTTATAACTGGTTCCTGTAGCACCCTCAACACTATCCAACCAAATGTGGAAAATCAGGTTAGTAATAGATAGGCTGGTCAACTTGCATTCTTTCAAGATGCTATGCACTTTGTATTTTTCTAATATTTTGCTTCTAAGCTAAACAATCCTTAACCTTATAAGTTCATTTGTTGCAGACCATTTTTGGGGCTAGCAAGGATGGGACAATCTATATGTGGGATCTTCGTGGAGGGAGAACATCTTCTGCTTTTCAATGTCATAATGAGGTAACATTTTAATGTTTTCCAAATTAATATTCCTGCATTCTTACAAAGCTATTAGAAATTTTATGTTGCTCAATATGTCAACACATGACAGAAAATAACACTGAATTATGAATATGGAACAATTTTAGGAATAATAATAATAAGATCCATGTTTGGGTTCGTTACCCACCCTGTTAGGATGAGATCTTTGTTATACCCAGCTTGTACTGTGTTCCATGTTGGCCGAAGTGTCAGACTGTTGCTCGCATTAGCACCCCTGTTTAGGAAAACCAGTTCCATAGGTGCTAGCAGCAAACCTAGCTACCTTTTGTCATTATCAGAGTCCAGTTATTTGATGACTTAACTCCTTGGTGTTTTTAATTTAGCTTATACAGTTGATATGTATTTAACTGATACATATAGTAACATCTATAATGTTTGCACTCATTTAGGCAGGTCATCCGCCTCTATTATCTTTGAAGTTAGCAACATTGTTGGCAAAGATTGGATCTTTAAGGTATGCCTGATGACTTTGGCTACTTCTTTCGCTCAAGAAAACATTTGCTTCTGTTACTCTTTTCAAAGGGGCATTTAGATAGATAATTCTTTGCCTGTCGACTACCAATCTTATGGATGCCAATGTCCTGATGTGGCTCCCTGTTCCTAAAAGTGCAATACCTTATCTTTAAGTTTTAACAATTATGATTGTCCTTGTTTGATTAGGCACTTCCAGAAATATCAGTAGTTATATCATGTGAAAACAAATTCTTTATGCAAACACATACAGATGTGAGGGTTCTTAGTTTATTGGAATCTAGAGTTCAGGGGAGCATACTTCATGCTATAGTAGCAACAGTCTCAGTGCAGTTTTTTCCGTATGCTGCTTCTGATTTGTTCCCTTTGCTTTTCAGGCACAATCGGATATTGTTCCAAATGAAATACACTCCTTCAATCTTAATCCTTCTTGTCCATATCAATTGGCATTCCATCTACATGATGGTTGGTAGGTTGTCTAAATTTAGTCTCGGGTTGCTGATTATCTTCACAATTTGCCTCTGTTCATCAGTGATTAATCTTCAAAGAAACTAAACTTCATAGCTGTCATAATTTGGAATAGGTGTTGATCTTTGAATCTACTTATTGTCCTTTTTTGCCAAATACTCCACCCTCAAGTAATATATTGCTAAGTAGAGATTTTTTTTTTTTTGCTAAAAAGAAAAAGAAAAATAGTGATTTCTGTTTTAGGTTTTAAACCAAAAGCAAGCATCAGTAGTTTCTTCTGGTCACCCCACAAGAAAATGCCGCAGGAAATATTATTATGTTCAGGATTCATTTGTGATAACATTTTCATTACAAAGTTATCACTGAATATTGATGGCCCATGGATAAAGTCATACAGCCCGCCACCTCTTTTATTTACCTAGTGGTTTAAAATTTTTATCTTCCAATAAGATAGTTAGCATGGAGACCAAGAAGATTGGAAACCCCAACTTTGAGATTTCTTATTTTCAATCCCTTTCGTCATGCAGGTCAGGTGTTTTGGATATTTATAATTTAAGAGTTACACATGTTCATTGCCCTCCTCCAGCTTGGTTGTAAGTAAAGTTACATCTTTAATTTTGTCATATGTAGTAAGGTACTGGGAACTTGTTTATAGACATTTGCTTCTGCTTCTTTCTATTTTTCCTTAATTTTGATTTGTTAGGAATGGAACCAGTATATCAGCTGATCTACTATACTTGAGAAAACCTTCGTGGCTTCCAACATCTTCTGTAAGATATTTTATATCACTGGATTTTCCTTATCTGTTTGTGTGTGAAATTACAGAAAACCTGGTCAATTACTACTAGCCATGAATGGTTGCAAAACTCAGGAAAATCTGGGGCATGAGTTCATATATCCTTGAAGGGGAATTATTGCTCATCTTAAAGGAGACATAACAACAGCTGAGCTATGTGCAACAATCAGTTCAACTTTATATAATTCTTCATTTTTTAAACTTTGAAAATATACTCTATGGTTGTTGTGCATGTGATTTCAAGGCATGCAGTATTGTCTTTATTGACAGCATTGTTCAATACTCAGTAGCACTTGGGATAAGCCTTTTCCTTTTCATTTTCTTGTTGGTGCTCAAACAGTCATACTTTTCCCTTTGAGAACGTGTTTTACTCCCATTAAAATAAAGTATTATCTCAAACAAGTATTTGTCTGGTGCAGATTTATGTCGTTGAATCTTCATTTGACAGTGGCATTCATATTTTAGATTTTTATCCCGATACCAGCTCTCCCAGCCATGTCGATTACAAGTAAGAGACTTCTTATTCCTTCCTATGGAAGACATTAGATTCTCTGGAGGTTGAATTGGTTATTTAGGATGGACAATATGTAGAAGTCACTACTCATTGTGGGGTGACCGTTGTGCAAGTTGATTATGGCTTCCTAGAGGTGATCTTTTTTTTTGGGGGTTTATTGTCTGTTATTTTAGGGAAGATCTACAGAGTTTGCCCGAGATGAACTATCAAAGGAAGCAAAATATTTTTCTTTCATTATCTGAAGGTGTTACAGCATGTGCAACCCATCCCCTTAATGGTACCATCATAGCAGGGACAAAAATAAGTATTATTCTGATACCCTTATTTGATTTCAGATTATGGATAATGGATATAACTTCTTTTAGTTCTCACACTACTTCCATTTCCTCTTATAATTTAGTAATATGCTTTTTGAGAAAGAAATAGCATTGCTTATTGTTTACCCTAAACTTCTGTTGAATGGCACCATTCCTATTTTTCACAAATTTTATCAGAGCATCCAATTCTGAGTTTGAATGAATAATTTGTTTCAGAATTCGTCTTTGCTTGTCATTTCTCAACTACACCAATCATTCTAAGGCAGAAATTTGTGCAAGCAACAAGGAACGCCATCTGAAGTCAAGGAACAAGGCATTTTTCCTACTATTAGCCATACTAGGTAGCTCAGACCTGTTAATCCTACTATTATCAACCAGATTCAAGTTTCAAACATAGAGGTCCTTAGCTCAAGAGCATGGAATGATTTGGCTGTATTAATCCTTCATCAACAAGTTGTAGAAGCCAAGCTCTGCTGTGTTTATATATAACTACATTTTTTTGATATTTTTCTACTAGATTTTTATTATTGGTTGTATGCAATGAAATCAATATAGAATGAAAGCAACTAGTTAACAAGTAGCTTTAGACTAACCAAGTATCATGTCTGTACAGTTTTGAACGTTCCAAGGATGCTGTTTCTAGTGTGAATTCTAGGCATTTGATAATTCAGACCTCATTTCAAGTCTCTCTCTATCTTATTTTAAACTTTTTGTTGAGTTTATTTCAAATGTTGTTACCATCTGAGATTTGCTTGACTGACAACTTCTCAATGATGGGATATGAACCAATTGAGCAGAAATGACTTGTTACTGTTACTATCAGGATGAAAGAAAACAGAGCATTTTCGAACAAGGACAATCTGAGAATTTTGTCATAAAAAGTGATTAGACATGGTTCATTCTACAACTTTGTACCCAATTTGAGATCAGAAGCAGAAAGCAAAAGTTTGTTTTTCATTGGATATTCACGATCTAGAAAATATTCACCAGTAGTGTATCATATATCACACATTGCACAATCTAGTTTAACAAAACATACACCACAGAAAGAAGGGTGTGTCACACGACCAGTGTTCATGTTGAGGCCAATAGTAGAGCTTTGGCCGGAGTTAGGAGAAGCGACACCGCCTCTACTGGGACTAACAAACTTGGAGTAGATGCCCTTAAGTTTCCCTTTTGCAGCGTTCTGGTGAAAAGCTACCAACAGCTTTGCACAACTCCTGCAACATGGCCAAGCCAATCAAAGTATTTATGTTAGCATGTCTAAATAGCAACTCACAATACAGAATTTTCTCAAGAATAAAAACAACTAGGAATAAATGGAAGAAGGAAAAAATACATTAATTGTTCCTCAGAATAGCCTGTATGGTGCTTCAAAGTTGCAGTCCAGAAAGGGGTCCTATTTAGAGTACAACGTGCTGCATAAGCAGCTGCAGCAGCAAGCATTGATGGGGAATACAGAACAACAGTATCGAAATGTGCTATACCGAGTTCAGCCAAGAAAAACACCATGTTCTCCATCTAGATCATACCAAAAACATCACATTAAACAAGTGCTTTAACAAGATTATAAAATCAGAATCAATGTAGGTATATACCTCCAAATCTGATGAAAGTGAAACAGAAGCCTTGATATATCGAATGAGGAACACATATGGTGTAGGAACTGTTAAGTACCACTCTAGCTTCTCCAGAATTGCTTTCTCTATTGCAAGGATCTGCTTCTCAATAAAAGCATAGTCTGATATGCTAACCAAGTCTCTAACCTGAGAATTTCAGAAAACTTCAAAGGCTTAGAATCAATCCCCTTCAAAACATATGAGAGGTTATACAAAAATCATTAAAGTTTTATAACACTTTTTTGCACAAATAAGAGTACCTGTGGAGGCCAGATTTCTTCATACTTGCAGGCAATGAGCAAGCTTCCCAGACCAACCAACTGAAGTTTATCCCTCGAAACAGCCTTCCTTGAAAGATACCGGTCCAGTATGTTAATGGTCAGATAGAGGGTTTCAGGCATTAGTTGAAATGAGTTGTGAGCTTGTATCAGCCAGTCCACTAGAACTTTTCGCATGCCTATGGTTATGTGTTGCTGTGAGCAGAAATAATCCTGGACTCGGGCATCATTCTGCGGCCAATTTTCCATTTATTATGAGAGAATGACAGGCATGGCATGAAATAAGCAAGTAGAGAAGAAAGTGGGAAAATAAAAGATTAGAACATACTTCTGTGGACTTGTAGAACTTATAGAGGTCATCAACATATTCAACAACTGCTAATTCATCATTAACATCAGCTTCATCAATGTTGAACACCTCTTCTTTTAACTCATTTGCTCTCACACCACAAGCAGCCTGAAGCATAGACAGAAATCAGTTACAATTAAACTTAAAAACAATAACATGGAACTAGAGTTCAAAAAATGCATGTTGAATTACCTTGCTTCGAGCTGTATGAATGGAAGTGAGGGTCTTGACATTTTTCCTCGAGCACCTTACATTGGACCTTGGTTCACAAACAGGATTAACATTTCCATCATGATCATTTGAACTTATCAGAATGGCGCCTTGAGGTTCATCAGATGTCTGTCTTCCACCTTTCTTCTTAACCTTTTCTTCTTGTTCATCAGAGCTGATATTAATTATGGTAGCAGTGTCTGGCTTCTCAGATAACTTGTTAGCTTTGGCTACCTTTTTCACATTACCATTACCGCCTTTTCTATTAACAGGTAACCAATCACCAAATGTTGCCACAGCTGAGTTCTGCAAATTAAGAGTGATCATGGACTTTGTAATCATTCCATACTAAAAAAGCATTATAATTGAAGAAAAATAGTGCAAGGAAAATTACCTTGTTAGGTCCTGCTGCTTGGGCATCTGCCAACAATTTTTCTTGAAAACCTCTGTAATTGTAAACACAAGAGAAGATGAATCATAGAAAGTAGAAACATAACAATAACATGCAGTGAGAAAGAGGAAGAGACTAGAAAGTGAGAAAGAGAGAATCTTGTAATTGGATGGGTGATTTTAAGAGTGTCAAGATTTCCAATATCACGCAAAGCTGGACGATTCCCATTTTCATTCTTCCCCTTGCCTCCCCCTGAAACAGTGACCCAATTGTTAATGTTTTCATTAACTTGGAAAGTTCAGACAACAAAGAACCAGTTAAAAGAATGATCAAGGAAGAAGCATAGTGAAAAAGTGAAAACTTTCACAGAAATTGAACATCCATCTGTCTACGACAAGAATACTAAATTGCCAAAACCCCAGAAAAAAGGTGGAAAAAAAAAAACAAAAACAAAACCCTGAAACATTCAAAAGAATTTTACCCAGAAAATGGAATTAAAAGAATTCAAACGCCAACAATTCAAGAAAAATTATGTATTTAAATGAACCAAGAACCCTTATGATCATTCATAGAAAAGAACATCCATCCGTGTATAACAAGACTAAATTGCCAAACCCCTAGAAAATGGTCCATGAAGAATTTTTTATTTTTTATTTTTTGAAATCATGAAGAAACTGATACATTAGAAATCAGAAAACAAGACAAAGCCCTCTCAAATATCCAAAAAGGAGATGACCCAGAGAATGAAATTCAAGAAAAATCATGTATGAAATTAACCATATGCCATATCATATGTCTGAACTCTGAACCCAGAATTTCAATGATCCAATCAAATGAACCCAGACAAAAAGAAAATTGGGATTCTATTCTATATATTATTAAAAGGTATAATATAATCTCAAGATTAAAGAAACAGAGAGGTTAACCTCTGGGGTGGCCATGATCAACGATTCGGTTTTCCATCTCCCAAATACTATCAAAAGGTGAAATCTTTCTTCTTTTCTTCTCACTTGTCTTTCTGATCAGTTGTTTTTTTTTCCTCTGAAATCTCAAATGGTGATAAATGTTGATAGTGTTAGGGAATTCTTCTCTTTCTCTTTTTAATAGCAGCTTCAATTGCATTCTAAGCTCAGGAATCCTTAACTCTTCTTGGTTTGGACTTTGGAAGGCCTAACGGTCTAATTTTTTACTTTCAAAATTCTGACCCCTTTGACCATTCCCTGACTGACACGTCGCCAATTCCCTCCCATTGCACCTCCACAACTCTGGGCCTCCACTTGGGCCGGGCCCAGATTTTGCCATTGCATTTCAATAAGAATACATTTTTCTGATTGTCTAATACAAAACACTTGAAAAATGTACCATTCATTCAGTATTGGGCATTCAAAATGGGCTAAAATCTCAATTTGGTACTAAACCTATTGCAAAAATCTCAATTTTATACCAAATCTAAAAGTTGGCTCAAATACATACTAAACGTTTCTGAAAAAGCTCAATTTAGTACTAAATCAGGATTCCGTCCGTCCGTGAAATGCACGCGTCACTGGAAATGCGTAAAAAAGACAAGTGGACCAAAAAAATGCCAAGTGGCTATTTTAAATGCCATGTTGGTTAAAAAAAATAACAGAAATTATAAGAATAAAAAAATTAAAAAATTAAAAAGTAAAAGGCTTATAATTTTATCGGGTTAAAACATAAAAGTTTCCATTTTTCACATTCATTTCATTTTCGTTTTCAGAATACCCAAATGTAGAAAACCCTAAAATCGAAATCTCCCTTTTTCTTTTTCAGTTTCTTGGTCGATTTCATGTGTTTAACCCATTAAGTCGATCGAAAGAGCAGTTTTCTTGGTCGATTTCATGTGTTTAGTATATCTTTCGATTCGAGGGTTTTGAAATAGAGAGTTTTCACCATTTTAGGGTCTGATTTGGGGATTTCGAAGTTTGAAGTTGAGACTTTTAAATCAAAGGAAATTAAGGTTGTTGGTGGTTAAAATTGATGGTTTTTTAGGGTCCGAAGAATGTGAGGGTTTCGGTTTTAGGGGTTTCAGTTTGATGGTTTGTAAAATTGGGTAGTTCAGAGGATTTCGAGGTAAGGTTTGGGTTTGGGTTAAGTGATTGAAGGTTTTCGGTGAAGCATTGGGCTTATTCCATTACAATTGCAGATTCGAGGGTTTAGAGCTAAAGGTTAGTTAAATTCTTTACTGTTCCTGGTTTTTTTTTTATGTTATACAGATTTAGCCATGTTAATATTGAATGTTAATATTGTTTGCTTGGGTTTTGAAGGGTTCGGTTTGGTGATTGCTTGGCTTTCATTGAACATTTTGTGCACAAAAAGGCTTTTCAGCAAAAGGTTAGTATTTGTTCACTGATTTTAGCGTTCTTGCTATGTTTAACAGATTGAATTATTGATTTGCAGTTGGTTTTGTTTATTTATTGAGTAAATTATTGAATGCCTTTGTTTTGTTAGATAATTTAATTGTCTGTTTTTGCTTTGTGGCTATTATTTGATGGTTTTATGGTTAAGTGCTGAGATTGAGACTATGTTTTTGTATGTTTGAGCATCACAGAAATTTGGCTTTGTGACTATGTTTGAGCATGTTACTAATTTTGTTTTGTGACTATGTTTGAGCATATCTAATGTTTTTTTTTCAATTTTTGAATAGGATAAAATGTCTTTTGATATTGCCATAATTAGGTTGCATTATCAGGGTAGTTTAGTTAGTACTGGTGATGATCTAATATATGATGGTGGGTTTGTTGATGAATTACATTTCGACCCAGATAAGATTGGGTATTATGAGTTCATAAAAGTTTTGTCAGGTGGTTTTACAGACAAATCCTGGTAGCACAGTTAAGCTTGAAACTGTGAGGCCAACACCAAATTCCCCACCTGTTTTCGAGAGAATGTATATTTGCCTTGGGGCTCTTAAATAGGGGTTCATTTATGGGTGTAGGAAATTTCTGGGGTTAGATGGATGCTTCTTGAAGACATTAACAAAAGGTGAGCTTTTATGTGCTGTGGGTAGAGATGGAAATAATCAGATGTTTCCAGTGGCTTGGGCATTGGTGGAAGATGAGACCAATGCATCGTGGGGATGGTTTATCCAATTCTGGTGGAGGATTTTGGACATATGGGTGAAGGGCATGGGTGGACATTGATGAGTG